>APFE031526767.1:8693-24405 GCA_000404065.3 Pinus taeda | reverse complement strand
TAGTCGATCTTATCTTACCCTAAAATATCATAGCTTAAGGCTACCCTATCATATTCTAGCCTATTATAGCTTACTCTATCCTAGCCTAGGCTATACTGGCCTAGCTTAGTTTATCCTATCCTACTCTACTCTAAGCTACTCTAGCCTAACCTATCCAACTAGCCTAGCCTACTCTAGTTTAAAATACCTTATTTAAAACATCCTAACCAACTTTAGCTTAGCCTAGCCTTATTAGTTTGCTCTAACATACTATATCCTAGCAAAGCACATACTCTAGCCTACTCTACCTAGCCTAGCCTAGTCTACATTAGACCACTTTATCCTAGCCTACTCTAGCCTATCCTACCATAACCTACCATAGAAAAATATAGCCTAGATTATTTTAGCCTAAAAAGATTAACCGTGATGTAGTTTGTTGTTCTGGGTGCATTGTAAGTTAGACTTACAACACCTAACCTATTATGGCCTACAATAGATTATTTTAGTCTAGCCTACTCTAGCCTATGCCTATGCTACAATAGCTTAGACTACTCTAGCCTACACTAGCCTACTTTAGGTTAGCCTACTCTAGCGTAGCTTATGTTTAGACTGCTCTATCTTGGTTTACTCTAGCTTAGCTTTCTTTAATCTATCATAGCCTAGCTCTAAACCTACTCTACCTTAGCCCATCCTACTCTATCTTACTCTATCCTAGCCTATCCTAGCATATTCTAACATGGCCTAAGATAGCCTATCATTCTATAGCCTACTCTATATTGACCTAACCTATCTTAACCTACCTTACCATAGCCAATCCCTCTCTTGCCTATCCTACATTATCCTAACTTACTATGGCATAACCTACTATATGCTAGCCTATTCTAGTATGGTCTACTCTAGCTTAACCCACTCTAGACCAAGCCTACCCTGGCATGCTCTAGCCTTCCATAGCCTAGAATTTTACCTTTTATAACCTACTATAGCCTATTGTATTCTAGCATACTCTAATGTTCTCTAGGTTAGTCTAGCTTAGCTTATCCTAGCATATCCTACTCCAGCCTATTTTAGCTTACTCTAGCATGCCCTAGGCTACACTAGCCTACTTCGATTTATCCTATCCTAGACTACTATAAGATACTCTAGTTTAGCCTATCCTACTCTAAGCCTATACTAGCCTAGCCTATACTAGCCTAGCCTACTCTAGAATATACTACCTTATTTGCACCATCCTAGCCAACTTCAACCTAACCTAGCCTTCTTATTCTGCTCTAGCCTACTATATACTAGGAGATCCTAACTTTGCCTACTCTAGCCTACTCTACCTAGTATAACCTAACATACATTGGCTCACTCTAGCCTAGCCTATTCTAGCATATCCTAACCTAGCCTAACATATCCTAGCATAGCCTAGCCTATTCTAACATATCCTAACCTAGCCTAACCTATCCTAGGATAGCCTAGCCTAGCCTATCCTATCATAGCCTACTCTAGCAAAACCTATCCTAGAATACTCTACCTAAGCCTAGCCTAACATTCTACAGCCTATCCTAGAATAGCCTACTCTACTCTAGCCTAAACTGAGCTAGGCTAGCCTACTCTAGCGTACCTTAAGCTAGGTTAGCCTACTCAACCTTAAACTAACCTAGACTAGCCTAGCCTAGCATAGCCTAGCCTATTATCACCTAACAAATCCTAGCCTATTATCAACTATCAAATCCTAGCCTATTATAACTTAACCTACTCTCACCTAACATATCCTACCATAGCTTAGCCTAACCTACTCTAGCCTAGCCTAACCTAGCCTAGCATACTCTAGCATAACCTAGCTTAGATTATCATAGCCTACTTTACTCTAACTTATCTTAACCTACTTTAGTCTAGCATAGCCAAGACTACTCAAACCTATCCTAACCTACACTAACTTAGCCTAACCTATTATAGCCTAGCGTAGCCTAGTTTAGCATAGCCTAATATATCTTATGCTAGCCCAACCTAGCCTAGACTAGACTATCCTACTCTAGCCTAGCCTACTCTACTCTATCCTAGTCTACTTTACTCACCGGGACTTCACTGGGGAGATATATCATACCACGTGCATTCATATTACGAGAGATATATTGAGGAAACAATGACATAATATATTCAACACATAGTAGGGGTAAATGGTTTTTATATTGGCAAGTATAAGAAATGGAGCTCAAGGTTAATGAGAAAATATAAAAGGGTATAAAACATGTTAATGAAAAAATGGAAACCTATAGTATCTAGTGAAAGTAGGGGTATTTTAAATTGGGAAGATGTGTTGGGTTCACATTTGTTGGGGGTTAAATGATGTGAGTTTTAGAATTATTTTCGAATATGTAGTCAAAATAAGGGTATTGTTTAGCATTCCACGAATGCATGTGATAAATCAAAAGTTCATTAAGTCAAACCCTCACTTTATTCTAACCAAGCCTATTCTACTTTAGGAAAGCCTATCTTAGGCTAGCCTAGTTTGACCTAGCTTACTCTAGCCTAGCTTAACCTACTCGAGCCTAGCCTAGCCTAACCTATCTTAGCCTAGCCTAGCACAAGCTAAGCAAGCCTAGCCTAGCCTAGCCTAGCCTAACCTCGCCTAGCCTAGCCTAGCCTAGCCTAGCCCTAGATTAGCAACTTACTCTAGCCCTAGCCTAGCCTAACCTAGCCTACCCTAGCGTAGCCTACTCTAGAGCTAGCCTAGCCTAGCCTATCCTAGCACTAGCCTAGCTTACTTTAGCATAGCCTACTCTGGCCTATCCTAGCCTATCACACACTACCCTAGCCTAGCACGCACTAGCTTATCTTATTATGCTCTAGACCGACTCATTATGCTCTAGTTTAGCCTACTCTAACCTACTTTATCCTAGCCTTCTCTAGCCTAGACTCACCTGGCCTCGCCTAACAAACTCTAGCTTAACCTAGCTATCTTAATTTATCCTATCCTAGCCTAACATAGTTTACTCTAGCCTAGCTTAGCCTAGCATAGCTTACACTTGCCTAGCATACTCTATCTTAACGTAGCCTAGCTTAACATAGCCTACTCTAGCCTAGCCTAAATAACACGATTTTTAGAGGTATTTTCCAATATGTAGTAAAAGTAAGGGTATTGTTTAGTATTCCATGAATGCATGTCATATGTCAAAGGTTCATTTATGTGAAACCCCTATGAATTTACACTAACCAAGCCTATCCTGCTCAGGCCAATCCTCGCTTAGCCTACCATAGGTTGACCAAGCTTACTCTAGCCTAGCCCAAACTAGTTTAACCTACTCTAACCTAGCCTAGTCCAATCTATATTAGCATACTTTAGCCTAACCTATTGTAGCCTAGCCTAGCCTAGCCTAAGTTACTCTATTCCTAGCCTAGCCTACTTTAGCAAAGCCTACTCTAGCTTAGTCTAGCCTATCACACACTAGCCTAGCCTAGCCTAGCACACACTAGCCTATCCTACTCTACTCTAGACGAAACTACTATACTCTAGTGTAGGCTACTCTAACCTAGTCTATCCTAGCTTAGTCTAGACTAGCCTAAGCTAGCCTAGCCTTGCCTTACCTAGCAAAATATAGCATAAACCATCTTGGATTACATTATCCTAGTCTACCCTAGTTTATCCTAGTTTAGCTTACCCTATCCTATCCTACCCTATCCTAGCCTACTCTTGCCTAACTTACTCTATCCTACCATAGACTAATGTAAACTAGCCTACTCTTTCCTACTTTAGCCTAGCCTAACCTAACCTAAACTATTCTAGCCTAGCCTATCCTAGCTTAACTTAGCTTATTTTAGCCTAGCTTTTCCTACTCTGGCTTAGCATACTCTAGCCTAGCATAGAATATCTTAGTTTACTCTACCATAAACTAGCCTACTCTAGTCTAGTCTACCCTATCCTATCTTAGCATACTCTACCCTAGTTTAGCTTGTTCTAGCCTAGTCTACTCTTTCCTAGCCTAGCCTAGCCTACACTAGCTTACACTAGCCTAAAGTACCATAGCCTAGCCTAGCCTACACTATCCTAACCAAGCCTAGCCTAGTCGACTCTAGCCTAACCTACTCTAGCCATGCTTAGCCTAGTGTAGCTTGCTCTAACCTATTCTAGCCCACTCTAACATAGCCTAGGTTGGGATAGCCTACTATAACCTAGTGTATCCCACTCCAACGTAGCCTAGGTTGGACTAGCCTAGCTTAACATAGCCTAGCCTACTCTAGCCTAGCCTACTATAATGTAGCCTAGCCTAACCTACACTAGTATAGCCTAGCCTAGCCTAGCTTAACCTATCCTACTCTAACCTACTTTAGCCTAGCCTACTCTAGCTTAGCCTTGACTATCATGGCCAAATTTATCTTACTCTTACCTAGCCTAACATACTCTATCCTAGTCTATCCTATCCTATCATACTCCAGTATAGCCTAGATTAGTTTACTCTTGCCTAAACTAGCCTAGCCTAGCCCAACCTACTCTACCCTAGCTTAACTTAACCTACTCTAGCATAATAGCCTACTCTAGCATAACGTAACCTGGCATAGCATACTCTATTCCTACTCTAGCCTACTTTAGCCTCGAATACTCTAACCTAACCTAGACTATCCTAGCCAACATTATTAGCCCATCCCAACATACTTTATCCTAGTCTAACTTAGCCCAATCTAACCTAGCCTAGCCTACTCTAGCCTAGCCTACCCTAGCTTATGTCAGCCCACTCTTACTTAACCTTTCCTAGCATTACCTTGCCTAGCCTAGATTTCTTTAGCTTAGCTTAAACTACTCTACCCTAGCTTAGCTTAGCCTACTCTAACCTAGTCTATCATAGCCTAGGTTAGCCTACTCTTGCTTAGACTACCCTAGCCTTAACTTCCCCAGCCTAGTTTTCTCTAGCCTATGATAGCCTACTGTACCCTAGCTTAGCTTAGCCTTCTCTAGCCTACTAGCCCAGTCCAACCTGTCATAGCTTAGTCTAGCCTAGTCTAATTTATCCTAGACTACTCTAACATAGCCTAACCTAGTATACTATATATTAGCCTAGCCTAGCGGAGTTTACACTAGCTTAGCCTAGCCTAGCATACTCTAGCCTTCCTTACTCTAGCCTAGCCTAACTTAGGCCACTGTAGCCTAGCCTAGCTTAACCTACTCCATCCTAGCCTACTTTGGCCTAGTCAAGCCTAACCTAACCTAGGCCACTCTACTCTACCCTTGTCTAGCCTAGCCTAGTCGAGCATATCCTATTCTACTTTAATTTACTCTAGCATAGTATAGACTACTCTATCCTACCCTAACCTAGCTTAACCTACTCTAGCCTAGGTTATTCTGGTCTAACCCACATTGGCCTTACCTAGTTTAGCCTACTCTACTGTAGCCTACCCTAGACTAATTTACTATACTTTAGCCTACCCTGGCCTAGCCTACCTTAGTCTACTCTTTCCTATTCTATCCTACCCTAGCCCATCGTAACATACTCTAGCTTAAACTTGCCTACATTAGCCTATCTTATTTTTTCTTGATAGTTTCCTATCTTTTTCTACTCTAACCTAGCCTACTCTATCCTAATCTAGTTTAGCTTAGCCTAGCTTAGCCCACTCTAACCTAGCCTATTCTACTCTAACCAACTATGGCCTAACCTAGCTTAGCCTACTCTACTATAGCCTACTATGCTACTCTAGGCAAGCCAAGCCTACTTTAGAGTACATTAGCCTACCCTAGTCTAGCCTACCTTAGCCTACTCTATCTCATTTTATCCTAGCCTAGCTTATCCTAACCTACTCTAGCCTAGCCTTCCCTACATTAGCCTAGCCTACTCTAGCCTAGCTTAGTCTATCTTTATATTTTCCTCTCCTCTACTACTCTAACCTACTCTAACATAGCCTAGCCTACTCTATGTTATTCTAGCCTAGCATAGCCTACTCTAGCTTCGCCTATTTTCCTCTAACCTACTTTGAACCAGCTTACCTTAGCCTACCTTATCCTAAATTATCCTAATCTAGCCTATCATAGCCTACTTTATCCCATTCTAGGCTAGACTATCCGTAACCTAGTCTAGTGTACTAGACTACTCTACCCTAACTAAATCTAGCCTACTAGGCTACTCTACCCTACTCTAGCCTAGCATACTCTAGCACATCCTATTATACTCTAACCTACTCTATTCTACCTTAGCCTACTCTATCATACTCTAGCCTACCTTAGCCTACTATAGGCTAGCATATTCTAATATAACCTACTCTATCCTAGCGTAACGTATCCTACTCTATTATAAACTAGTGTAGCCTACTTTAGCCTAGCCTAGCCTAGCCTCCCTTAGCCTTCTTTATCCTATCTTATCCTAACCTAGCCTATCTCATAGTTTCCAATCCTAATCTACTCTAACCTACTCTACCCTAGCCTACTCTATTCGACTCTAGTTTAGCCTACTCTATCCTAGCCTAGCCTACTTATCCTACTCCACTCTGGCCTACTAGGCTACTCTAGCCTAGCATACGCTAGCCTACTCTGCCCTATCATATCCTAATATAGAATATCTTAGCCTACTCTACTATATCCTTCTCTAGCCTAGCCTATCCTGGCCTATTCTAAATTATCCAAGCCTATCCAAGCCTATCCTAGCATATCTCATCCTGGCCTAGACTATTCTTGCTATTCTACTCTAACCTTTCCTAACATATGCTACTCTAGCATCACGTACTCTACAGTATTCTAGTCTACTCTACTCTAGCCTAGCATAGTTTACTCTAGGCTAGCCTAGCATAATCTACTCTACTCTGGCCTAGTATAGCCTATCCTACTCTACTCTAACCTACTTTAGTCTAGCCTATCCTACTCTACTCTAACCTACTCTAGTCTAGCCTATCCTACTCTATCCTACTCTAACTTAGCTTACTCTATCCTAACCTATTCTTGTCTAACCTACTCTAGCCTAGCCTAGCTTCTCCTACTCTACTCTAGCCTAGCCAAGCCTACTTTACCCTACTTTACCCTAGCCTAGCCTGTCCTACCTTAACTAACTCTATTATATCTTATCCTACTCTAGCCTACTCTATCCTATTGTAACCTAGCCTATCCATGGCTTACTCCAGCCTATCGTATCTACTCTAACCTACTCTAACCTAGCCTAGTCTAGTCTATCCTATTCTACTCTAATCTAGTCTAGCCTAGTCTACTCTATCCTACTCTAGCCTAGCATAGCTTACTCTAGCCTAGCCTATTCTTGTCTACCCTACTCTATCTTAGCGTAGCTTAGCCTTGCCTACCCTATCCTAGCTTAGCCTAGCCTAGCCTTGCCTATCTATCTTACTCTAAACTAGCCTACCCTAGCCTAGCCTATCGTAGCCTACTCTACTCTACTCTAGCCTAACCTAGCCTGGCCTAGCCTATGCTATCCTATCCTATCCTATCCTATCCTATCCTATCCTATCATATGCTAGCCTAACCTACTCTAACCTAACGTACTCTACTCTACTCTACTATAGCCTACTATAGTCTACTCTAGAGTAGCCTAACCTACTCTAGCCTATCCTAGCCTACCCCAGCCTACTCTAGCCTATTATAGCCTACTCTAGACTACTCTAACCTACTCTAGCCTACTCTAGCCTAGCCTACCTTACTCTAGCATATCTTAGCCTACTCTGGCCTATCCGAGCCTACTCTGGCCTATCGTAACCGACTCCCACCTAGCCTACTCTACGTTAGCTTACTCTACTTTACCTTAGCCTACTCTAATCTAGCCTAGCCTACTTTAGCCTACTCTAGCCTTATCTAGCCTAGCTTAGCCTAGCCTACTATAGCCTATCCTAGCCTACTCTGACTAGCTCTACTCTACTTTATTGTAGCCTAACATAATCTACTCTAGCTTAGCCTATTGTAGGATAATTTATCTTAGCCTAGCCTACACTATCCTACTCTAGCCTACTCTGCTCTAGCCTAGCCTAGCTTACTCTACCCTAGCCTAGCCTACTCTACCCTAGCTTAGCTAAGCTTACTCAAGCCTAATGTACTCTAGCCTAGCCGATTCTAGTATAACCTACTCTAGCCTAGCCTAGCTTAGCCTACTCTACTCTGGCCTATTTGGCTACTCTAGCCTAGCTTAGCATACTTTATCCTACCCTAGCCTAACCTAGCCTAGCCTACTCTATCCTATCCTAGCTTAGCCTAACCTACTCTAGACTAGCCTATCGTATCCTACTCTACTCTACACTAGCCTAACATAGTCTATCATATCCTAACATAGTCTATCATATCCTATCATATCCTAGCCTACTCTAGCCTACTCTACACTAACCTAGCCTACTCTACTCTACTCTAGCCTAGCCTAGCCTACTCCTGCCTACTCTTCTCTACTCTAGCCTAGGCTAGCCTACTTGAGGCTACTCTAGCCTCGACTAACCTAGCCTATTGTAGCACAACCTAGCCTACTCTACTCTATTATAGCATAGCCTAGCCTAGCCTAGCCTATCCTAGCCTCGCCTACTCTACTCTACTCTAACCTAGCCTACTCTACTATACTCTAACCTAGCCTAGCCTACTCTGTCCTACTCTACTCTATTGTATCATAGCCTAGCCTACTATACACTAGCCTAACATACTGTAGCATACTCTACTCTACTCTACTCTAGCTTAGCCTACTCTACTCTAGCCTACTCTACTCTAGCTTACTCTAGCCTACCCTACTCTAATCTAACTTAGCCTACTATACCCTACCCTATCTTAGCCTACTCTATCCTACTCTACTCTAACCTATCCTCACCTAGCTTACTCTAACCTATCCTAGTTTATCTTACTCTACTCTAGCCTAGCCTAGCTTACTCAAGCCTTGCCTAGGCTACTCTACACTAGCTTAGCTTAGCTTACTCTAGTCTATTATCCTACTCTAGCCTAATTTAACATAGGCTAGGCTAGCCTAGCCTACTCTAGCCTAGCCTAGCATACTCTATTTTAGGCTAGTCTACTCTATCCTAGCCTAGACTGCTCTAGCTTAGCCTAGTCTACTCTACTCTACCCTAGCCTACTCTAGCCTATCTTATTCTACTATAGACTATGGTATTCTACTCTAACATACCCTACGCTGGCCTATCCTACTCTAGCCTAGCTTACTCTAGTAGGCTAGCCTCCCTTAGCCTACTCTTGCATATTCTATCCTAAGCTAGCTAGCCTAGCCTACTATAGTCTACTAAATTTTTAAGAGTTTATCTATAAAAAGTGTAATGAAAATCAATGTTTTCCCCTAGGAAAAAATCGTAATTTTATTCATGTTGATAAAATTACATTTTGTAGATGCTTATAGCATATGCAAATGGCTGAACCTGTAATAGGCAGCGGACAAAAATAAAAGCTCAAAATGGCAAAAAACAGCTCCTGAAATGACAGGAAGACCAAGTAAAAAGTAAATGTTAGCAGGCCTATTTCCTGTCTTTTTTCTTTTCTACTTTACGCCAGACTCCAGTGCTGATAGAAGGATCAAATAAAGCAAGAATGAAAAACAATGTTAAAAAACATTTACCTACAGTTTTATTTGATAGGATGTATTTGAATATAAAAACATTGTAATTTTATATTATATAATTCAATGATTTTTTCATTATACATTATCTTATTTTAATTAAAACCTATATAAGTTTACAGAAATTTTATGTATATAGATGTTGTAGTTGACATTTACATTAGAATTTAATTTTATAATGTAGATTTATAAATTTTAAAACATTGTAACTTTATATTAGATAAATTAAACATTTTTCATTATATTACTTAAATTAAACAAATACACCATATTACATCACTAAAATAATATAATATAAAAATTTAATAATATAAACGTATCTTATTTCAAAAACATTTTAAAATAAATTAAACTAATTATAATAATTATTTAAAAATTAAATTATAGTATTAATTAAAATTAAATATAACCAAAAATTTAATATATATAAAACAAAAATTAACATACAAATTTAAGACATTAATTAACAACAAATTTCTAAGATATAAAAACTCAACAATCATTTAATATAAAACCAAATTGTCTCATAAATTAGATTCAAGTAAACTAGAAATTAGATTTAATGATAAGAGGAGGGCAGCCATGAAAAACACAAGTTACACTAACAAACTACATCGCTGAGTAAATAAAGCTAAAGTACATATCTTATGATATCCTAGCTTAGGGCTACCATATCCTACTCTAGCCTATTCTAGCTTACTCTGGGATGGCCTTGGCTAGACTAACCTACTTTGCTTTATCCAGTCCTAGACTACTCTAAGATACTCTAGCTTAGCCTGTCCTACTCTAAGCCCAAACTATCCTAGCCTACTCTAGTATAGGCTACCTTATTTACACCATCTTATCCAACTTCAACCTAACTTAGCCTTCTTAGCGTGCTCTACCCTAATATATCCTAGGAGATCCTAACTTTGCCTACTCTAGCCTACTCTACCTAGTATATCCTAACATGCATTAGCCCACTCTAGCATAGCCTAACCTATCCTAGCATAGCCTAGCCTAACCTATACCTTCATACCCTACTCTAGCAAAACCTAGCCTAGCCTAGCCTACTCTACCTAAGCCTAGCCTAGGATAGCCTACTCTACTCTAGCCTAGCCTGGCCTAGAATAGGCTACTCTACTCTAGCTAAACTAAGCTAGGCTAGCCTACACTAGCCTAGGCTAAGCTATATTATCCTACTCAAGCCTAAACTAACCTAGACTAGCCTAGCCTAACATGGCCTTCCCTATTCTAACCTAAACAATCCTACCCTACTCTAACTTAAACTACTCTTGCCTAACATATCCTACCATGGCATAGCCTAACCTACTTTAGCCTGGCCTAACCTAGCTTAGATTATCATAGCCTACTTTACTCTAACCTAGCCTAACCTACTTTAGCCTAATGTAGCCGAGAGTACTAGCCTAACCTACACTAACCTAGCCTAATGTAGCCGAGAGTACTAGCCTAACCTACACTAACCTAGCCTAATGTAGCCGAGAGTACTAGCCTAACCTACACTAACCTAGCCTAATGTAGCCGAGAGTACTAGCCTAACCTACACTAACCTAGCCTAACATATTACAACCTAGCATAGCCTAGTTTAACATAGCCTAGCACATCTTATTCTAGCCCAACCCAGCTTAGACTAGCCTATCCTACTCTACTCTATCCTAACCTACTTTACTCATAGGGGCTTCACTATGGGAGAAATATCATACAACTTTCATTCATATTAGGGGAGATATATTAAGGAAACAATGACATAATATATTCAACACACAATAGGGTCTAAATGGTTTTTATATTGGAAAGTATAGAAAATGGAGCTCAATGTTAATGGAAAAATATAAAGGATTATAAAAAATGTTAATGAAAAAATGGAAACCTACAATATCTCTTGAAAGTAGGGGTCCTTTAAATTGGAAAAATATAATGGGTTCACATTTGTTGGGGGTAAAATGATGTGGTTTTTAGAAGTATTTTCGATTATGTAGTCAAAATAAGGGTATTGTTTAGCATTCCACGAACGCAATCTAACCAAACCTATCCTACTTTATGAAAGCCTAACTTAGCCTAGCCTAGTTTGACCTAGCTTACTCTAGCCTAGCTCACCCTAGCTTAACCTACTCTAGCCTAGCCTAACCCAACCTAGCTTAGCCTAGCCTAGCCCAACCTAGCTTAGCCTAGACTAGCCTAGCCTAACCTAGCCTAACTTTAGCCCTAGCCTAGCCTTGCCTAGACTAACCTAGCCTAACCTAAATTATCTAGCCCTAGCCTAGCATACTTTAGCTTAGCCTATTCTAACCTATCCTAGCCTATCACACTACCCTAGCCTAGCACGCACTAGCTTATCCTACATTACTCTAAACCAACCTATTATACTCTAGTTTACCCTACTCTAACCTACTTTAGCCTAGCCTACTATAGCTTAGACTGACCTAGCATTTCGTTACGAACTTTAGCTTAACCTAGCTATCTTACTTTATCCTAGCCTAGCCTAACAGAATTTACTCTATCCTAGCTTAGCCTAGCATAGCCTACTCTTGCCTACCATACTCTATCCTACCCTAGCCTAGCTTAACCTAGGCTACTCTAGCCTAGCCTAAATAATGTGATTTTTAGAGGTATTTTCCGATATGTAGTAAAAATAAGGGAAGTTTTTAGTATTCCACGAACACATGTCATATGTCAAAGGGTTCATTAAGAAAAAAATCCATGAATTTATAATAACTAAACCTATCCTACTTAGCCAAGCCTAACTTAGCCTAACCTAGCTTGACTAAGCTTACTCTAGCCTGGCATAACCTAGTTTAACCTACACTAACCTAGCCTAGCCTAACCTGAATTAGTGTAGTTTAGCCTAACTTACTCTAGCCTAGCCTAGCCTAACCTACTCTAGCCCTAACCTAGCCTACTTTAGCATAACCTACTTCAGCTTAGTCTAGCCTTTCACACACTAGCCTAGCTTAGCCTAGCATAGACTAGCCTCTCCTACTCTACTCTAGACCAACCTACTACACTCTAGTGTAGGCTACTCTAACCTAGTTTATCCTAGCCTACTCTATACTAGCCTAGCCTAGCCTTACATAGCCAAATATAGCCTAATCTAGCCTAGCTTACTTTATCCTAGTCTAGCCTAGTTTATCCTAGCTTAGGTTACTCTATCCTATCCTACCCTAGCCTAGCCTACTATTTCCTAACTTACTCTATCGTACCATAGCCTAACCTAACCTGGCCTACTCTTCCTTACTTTAGCCTAGCCCAACCTAACCTACCATAGTCTAGCCTAGTATATCCCTGCTTAGCTTAGCCTACTTTAGCCTATCTTAGCCTAGCTTAGTTTAGTCTACCATAAACTAGCCTACTCTAGTCTACTCTACCCTGTCCTAGCTTAGCCTAATCTATCCTAGTTCAACCTATTCTAGCCTAGTCTACTCTTTCCTAGCCTAGCCTACTATAGCATAGCGTAGCCTAGGGTAGCCTACACAAGCCTAATGTATTATAGCTTAGCATAGCCTATACTAGCCTAAAACCAACACAGAAACATTTAATTGTTGGGCCAAGAAAGTAGAGGATGCCATACTTCGCCACAACTATTTTTTCATGTAAGTGGCTCTTAAGAAGTCTAATAGTTGATTAAGTAGAGAGGTCTGATCTATATAGTCCAAGTTTAAACAGAATATATATGCCTAACAACTGCTCTGGGGATAATTTCTTCACAAGCTCTCATACAGAATGACTTAGTCAATAGATCTGAGCCTGTTTAGCAGATTCTAAGCAATCCCTACGGGAGGACCAGGGTAATAAGTGCAAGCCTCCCTATGTATCTGTAAGTGAAACAATTTCGATATATCCAAATTTCTGTTTGGTGTCAGCTTATACTTAGTTATTTTCCAAATTTGTTGTTACACTGATAATTATTTTTTCAGTATCAACTGATCATTTTTCGATGTTGCCAATCTGCTTCTTGCCCTACCCAAATGTACTTGCAGAGGTTTTTTCTTGTCCCTAATTACCTTCCATGGTTTCTTATCTTTGAGTGTACCAGATGCCCCTGTGTACTTTCCACAAGCTTTCATTTTTCATACGTACCCAACACATACATTGAAGCAGGGAATTATTAGTCAAAGGAATTGGGACTACATGGTGCCACCAGGAAGCAGTCTTTATGTTAGACCCCTATACTACTAGTGTAACCCCTTATTGTTATTAGTACAACCCACTATTATATTGATCTACCCATGCAATGCCCATATTGTTACTATTGTGCCTCATAGAAGCCCACTATTGTTATTATTGTGCCCTTATATTATTATTGTTATGTCGGCTCTGATTATGTTATGACCCCTTAGACTCCTATATATAGAAAGGAGGTCTTTTCATTTGTATCATCCAGTAATTGTTCATTTATGTAATGTAAAGGAGGTTGCCCCCTCGAAGAGGCTGAATTCTAAGGCGTTGATCTATCTTTTCTTGAGATGGTTTCATAACATTTGGTATGAGAGCTTTGGATTCTAGGGTTTCGCTGCTCCAAACACGTCATCGTGGAATTTTCGCTATAACTTTTTTTCTGTGACGTTTCAGAAGTCGCAAAAAAAACCCATTTGAGAAGAAATTGAGCTTAACCTTGGGTCCGAATTTCAGAGCTTTGTGCACGATATGTGCGGAGATATGATCTGAGGACGTTGGTCTTTTTTCAGACTCCTGAATTACATTGAAAACAGGTCACCTGGGGAAAATCGTCATAACTCTCTCTCAGCGCATCGTATTGAAATTTCGTAAAAAGGCATAGAAAGAGGACAGACTGTAGTTTCTTGTCTGCATTTTTCAGATCCAAAGGTTGAAACAGTGACTTGAACTAGTCTCTAATCAAGTCACTGTGGGAGATTTCGCATAACTCTTCCTTGGAGAATCCAATTTGGGTCAGACTTGTGGCATTGGAAAGAGAACACAGAGGGCTACTACAGGTCATAGTTTCAGAAATTAAATATCTGAAAGTTCAAAGTTACCATAATTTCAAGATCGAGCTCCTAAAATCAAGAAAAAGCAAGATGAGGAAGTTTGATGGCAAGGACCCGGTAAATTGGATACGTCAGATGGAGCAATATTTTGATCTACATGGTTTACCACTGTTACAGAAGGTATGTATTGCATCTTCATATTTAGAACCAGATCAATTTTTATGGTATAAAAGGCTTTGTTCTTGTAAATAACTTGTTACGTGGTCAATTCTCACAGAGGAAATGATAGCACATTATGAGGATACAAATAGCAACACCTTCTTTAAAGCAACACCACAACAATTGGAAAGAAAAAAAGGGATTTGTGACATACTAGAAAGTAAAATTATGGAAACAATGAATTCTACCCCTCACAGCTATGAAGATGGAATTGTTGTTTATCCTAGCCTTCCACAACCTATAAGGGTTACACCACAACAATTGGAAGAAAAGAGAGAAAAAGGGCTTTGTTACAATTGTGATAGCAAATGCACTAAAGGTCATAAGTGTGTTGAGAAGAAGTTATTTTACATAGAGTATGAAGAGGAAGAAGAAAAGGATCAAGAAACATCAAAAGAAGAGGATATATGCCAGGACCCCACCCCAGAGAAAGAAGAAATGAATCAGACCATATCTTGTAAAGCATTGAAAAGCATTACCACTCCTCAAACTCTCAAGATAGAAGGACATATCAAGAAGAAAAAGGTGCAAGAAGTGAAAGATCACATCGAGAAAGAAGAAATGAATCCAACCATATCTTGTAATTCATTGGTCGAAATTACCACTCCTCAAGCTATCAAGATAGGAGATCACATCGAGCATCAAGAAATGAATCCGACCATATCTTGTAAAGGATCGGAAGAAATTATCACTCCTCAAACTCTAGACATAGAAGGACATATCAAGAAGAAAAAGGTTCAAGCGGTGAAAGATCACATCTAGCATCAACAACAGGTTCTCCAACTTTTAAAGGATAATGCCACTTCGGTGCAAAATCAAACGAAAAAACAGGTAGATCAAAATCCTAGTAAAAAATGTTTTGATGTGGGTGACTAGGTATTTTTACTACTACATATCAAGAAAGCTATTTATGAGAAGGAAATGTTGGCAATACTACATGCACTTAGAAAACAACGACCTTACCGAATGGGAAAACTCTTCAAGGATGAGGATGTGGAAGCATTCTTTTGTGCTATTTCTATTATCCAACCAAATTGGATAAATGAAGCAAGGGATGAATGGAAG
>APFE031526764.1:3560-14052 GCA_000404065.3 Pinus taeda | reverse complement strand
TTTTACCTTTCTGTTGATTTCTTCTCTGCTCAATTTTGTCCCATGGTAGCTTGCATGTAGAGGCATCATGTGATCCATTTCTTTTGCAGCGAATACAATGTAAATCTGCCTTTTCTACTTGAGGATGTCTGCCCCCCCTGCCTCTGAAGTGTCTTCCTCTTCCTCTTCGTCCACCTCTTCCTCTTATAGACTCTTGAGCAGGATATTTTTCTTTATTATCGAGGCATACAGTCTCTTCAGAAGATTCAGGGACTGTCTTCTTTCCAAAGGAGTTTTCTCTTTCGGCAAACTTTTTCACAAGAGATTCAAAGTTTATATCCTTGAGATTTCCATTTGCTTGTAAAGACTCAAGATAATTTGAGTATGTAGGATACAGTGCCTTGAGAAAAGCAATAAGAGATATATCTAGCTCAAATTTAGTGGATTTGATATCATGCACTATTGAATTTATTTCATATGCAAGAGCAAGAGGGTCATTATTTTGCAGTTCAAGAGTGAAGAGTTTAATCATAAGTTGGACGACTTCAAGTGCAGAATGTGAGTCATAGAGCTCTTTCAGCTTTTGTAAAGCTTCAAAGGCAGTTGAACATGTTGTAAGGTGACGACTCACCTCCTTATTTACAGACGCTGCTATTAATGCATACGCTTTGCTGTTCTTGTTTTCCCAGATGGCAAGCTCTTTGTCTGATGTAGGCTTTTTGGGTCACTGTCTCCTTCTCCGACACACACTCCTTTCCACAGCTCATTGAAAATGAGGGTGTGTTGTACCATCCGGGACCAGTCAGGATAGTTCTCCTTGCCAGTGAGAACTATTCCTATCATAGAGATGATTGAATGCGTTCTGTAAAAGGTTACTTGTGCTGATATAAAAAACTTTTGCTGATATATTAATGCTTCTGATGGCGAAAAAAAAATTTCTCTTAAAAAACTTCCGCTGCTTTAAAAAATGATTTTGATATGGAGAAAAAAATCATTCAAAATTCTTCTACATATATCACCATATATATATATATCTCTGCTTTAAAAAATGATTTTGATATGGAGAAAAAAATCATTCAAAATTCTGCTACATATATCACCATATATATATATCTCTGCTTTAAAAAATGATTTTGATATGGAGAAAAAAATCATTCAAAATTCTGCTACATATATCACCATATATATATATCTCTGCTTTAAAAAATGATTTTGATATGGAGAAAAAAATCATTCAAAATTCTGCTACATATATCACCATATATATATATCTCTGCTTTAAAAAATGATTTAGCGCTTGCTTCCACTTTATATGGAAGTTCCCAATCACTTTGCACTTTCAGCTCAACACTGTGGGCGGCATCCTCGTTACACTGATTACAGCACCTTGCTTCGACAATATTGATGCTTTACTACTTTGCAATTGCGGCTCAATACTGTGGGCGCGATCCTCTTCAGAGTGATTAGCGTGACATGCTTTTCACATCCAAGAATATTGATGCTTTCCCTGTGTACGAGGGGTCTCATTCACCTTGGACTTCATGCATCGTTGGCTCAATACTGTGGCTGCCATCCTCTTATGTTTAGCGGCGACTTGCTTTTACACCTTCAACAATATTCATTACTCCCCTCGGTTTCACAATGCTGATCGACACAATACGCTTGATGACTTCCCTTTTTTTTTTTTTGGACGGAATTCCTGACTGCTCACGCTGACAGCTGCTTATCATATTTGCTGGTTTTCACAGACCCCACAGTCACTTGCCTTTCGCAATCACACTAACAACAAGCTATTATTCGAAACGCAATTCTCATTGTTACCAGACGCAATCACACTAACAACAAGCTATTATTCGAAACGCAATTACACTAACAGCAAGCTATTATTCGAAACACAATTCTCATTGTTACCATATGCAAGTTCTCATTGCAATTCTCATACCATACATTGCAGGTTTCAATTCAGATACCCTACGCAATTCTCATTGATACCATCATTCAGGCGTGTCAAACGTTTCATTCAGGCGTGTCAAACGTTACATACCTTGTCAGGGTAAACAATACACAGAGAATAACGTCTCATTGTAGGTTCTCATACCAGGCAATGCAGAATTTGCAGGTTCTCATGTCAGGCTTCAACAGAATTTGGCGCTACTGCTATCAGCGCAATTCCTCCAACTGAGCCAGCGATTATACTCTTCAGAAAAAGAATCTTCAGGCAGCGTGCGTTTCATTCATGTATGCAGGTTCAGGTGTGGGACAGAGGAGCAGAAGGGAGGCAGGAGTTACAAGGTTAAAAATAGAACCTGGGACCTGTGCTCTGATACCATGTCAGGCCAGGAGTAACTCCAGAAAAACTAATACATTTATTCGTTTAACCAACTATCTAATATATACAAGAATGTGATTGTTCAGTTCATCTTCTCGATGACTGTTCACATTCAGTTCCCCAATCACTGAGGATTAGGTGTCAACAACCTCCACAGGCAATGAAAGTTAAAATCAAAGTGCATTATATTTCCCTGTGCCTGCACAATAATATCTCAACAACTGCATTTAAGAAACAGGATGGCTGAGAACGAGAAGGACAGCCTCAAGCAGTTCACAGCATGGGACTTCATTTATGTTTCATTCCTTTTGCTTAGAAAAGGACAACAGACTTGTTTAGTGAGGCAAACAGAATTTATCAAAAACCCATATCTATTTGTAAATGTGGTTGGTGGATAGTTATGACCCCTCCACGCATAGCCTAGCAGATATTTTGTATCCAACTTCTATATATACCTAGAAACACAATGTAAGTGAATGTATTGTATCCCACGCAGGAGCGTGAAGAAAGTTTTTCCATTGAGTGAAAACGAAAGGGAATTCACAGCAGCAAATCTAAGGAGAAGTTTTCCAGCAGGCTGAATGTAATACACACAGCAGTGTGGATGTAATGAAAAGAATACGCAACAGCGTAGAAGTGTGAATGCAAGGGTAATACGCAGCAGCGCGAATGTCTTTCTTTTGTGGTTGTCCATTTGAGAGAAGAGAGGAGCACGTAGCAGTGTGAAGAAAAGTCTTTGTTGTTCGTTGGAAAAACTAAAAGGGAATGCACAGTAGCGCAGAAGAGTGTATGTAAGAAATTCTTTTTCACACAAAAGTGTAAAAGAAATTTGCAAGCAAAGACAGTTTGTTAATTTCTTTTAAGATGGGAGATGAATGTTAGAGCACAACAGTGCAAGGTCAAAGTGAAGTTCTAAACTGCATATGAAGCAGTCTTGGTGTAATCCCTCTGTTATAGGAAGACTTTGGTAAAAGTAAGCAGTCTTGGTTGAATCCTTCTGTTAAGAGGAAGATTCTTTTCAGCATAGACAGTTGGTGAATCCCTCTGTTAAGAGGAAGATGCTTTTCAGCATAGACAGTTGTGAAATCCCTCTGTTGGAGGAGGAAGATGTTTTTTTTTGTAATAGGCAGTCTATAAATGAATACAAAGTTCTTTTGTGTGTGTTGTTAAATCTCTGTCTTCTGGAAACAAATGTTTGATCCTGTGGAAAAAACAGAGTATTACTCTCTGTTCAGTGATTTTTGTTTTGGAATTTACCAGAAAATTCCCAACATTGGTGACCAGCAGCACAATACAAATATGCATTATGAGCAGTGGAAACGCAAAATTAACACGATTATCGACCGTGCCATATAAATCTTACAAAATTGCAATGCCGATGAGAGCTATTGGTTGAACTCCGCATTGACATTTCTTAATCCTTCTTTGCATTGGCCATTTTGCAAACCCACATACGAAGTGTTTGGGTGTGGTTTCACTTCATGGAAATGTTATTTTACCCATGTCAACATCATTGCTTTTATATATCTAAACTTATTTGTATCCAGAGATCTTCTCATTGCCAATATTTTCTTATAGTTTGTCATTATAGATTAGGAAATATGCCCATATTTTTTGAGTTCATTGTTGGCAAGATTGGGAAATGGCCAATATTATTTTTTTTGTGTGTTTTATAATAGCCTTGGAAAATGAATTGCAACTTTTAGTTTGTAAATTAGCAAGTCAATATTTTGGGTTCGAGCTTTCTCACTTAAATTTTAAAGAAGTCTTTTTTAGGCTTTATATGTTTTTGTTATTGACAAAAATTGAAGAAATTTTTAGTGTTACGAATCAGTTAAGTAAGATTACATTGGAAATATTAGTATCACTGGAGTGAAACTCGACTAAACTACAATGAAATTGAACTGACCGTTTTGACACCTAAGAGGTGGTTGGAATTAGATTCTCCAACACTCTCCATTAATTACAACCACATAAAAATTTAATTAAGATGCCTATTGGTCTATGTCTAGCTATGGTTACAATTTAAAAAATGACTTCAACTACTTTTCTTCTTCTCTTCTTACAGATCTTATAGCCTCTACATTGTTTCAACATCTTCTTTTGTGTGTATCCTTCAAACCTAAGCTTCATCATTTGCTAGTGCAAGGCTTCCATTTTTCCAATTTGTCAAAGCATTTTCTAGATTTCTTCATAAATTGGCTTGTATGTAGATTACTGCCACACCATCTTTTGTTGTGTTCTTTTCATCATTAATGTACTACAACGTAACACCATAATACAATTTATCTCTTAAAGACTTCAATACCTTAAAATTTCATTGATGTTTCATCATCAAAGTTTTCTTCAAGTTTCATTGTTGCAAAGTCTACATAGACTCCCTCAAGACATGGTGTTGCAAGTCATGTTTTAAGAAAATTTAACTCTTCTTCATAATTTTCATGTTTACCTTCACATGTGAAATCAATGGTTTGTTCAAAAACATCTGCGGAACCACTTTGATTTTGGACCTTCTGTTATGTAATGAGAGTTTCTCCTATTGTGCTTCTTTCTTTGCCTCCTTCTCTGTTTTTGTTTTCTCTTTGTGGACTTCCTTCTTTGTATCTCCCTCTATCTTTGTCTCTATCTTTGTGTTTGTTTCTGTCTCTTCCACCTCTGTATTAAATTGTGTTGCTACAAACAAGTTGTGTTCCACTTTCTTTTCAGAATGAAGTGGGATTTTTTCACCGGATATCATCATGTTGATCTGATGTTTATGTTGCATCATCTGCAACCATTAATCTTTAGGCAATAATTGTTCATCAAAACTTAAATTAGCAATATTAAATATTAGATTCACTATAACATTGACTGCTCCAATGGCAGCTCTAGTGTCATTAGCAAGCTCTGTTGCTAGATTCACCAAAATTTCATGAACAAGCTCTGTTGTTGGATTTACCAAACCTTCATCCACTCGCAAATGTTGACAATGGGATTCAACAAAATTTTTATCTCGATGTAAATCTGCTGCTATAGATCCACCTCCATCTTCATATTTAATGCTCCGCCTTACGCTAAAACTTCTCTGAAAGGTATCCTAGGCTTCCTTGGTTGTTGTCATCCACAGATTATTTTATGCGTGTCAATGCAAATACATCATTTTTCCTCTTGACTTCCAAATTTAAAGAGATATCAAACATCCCATGTTGCCGTTTTGACCTTCTTAACCTTTTGGCTTTTCCAATTGTTAAGTGTTGGCATACTACAATTTAACAAACAAATCAAACTGCAAATATGACTATCGCCTAGTATAAAACCATCTTTGTGTTGCAAACTGCAAATATGACTATCGCCTACTATAAAACCATCTTTGTGTTGGCTATCGCCTACTATAGAACCATCTTTGTGTTGGCTCCCTTACTACTCAACTTTCAAAAAAGTTAAGTTTACAAATTTTCCACAAAAGTGACCTTTCACAAAAACATTGAGGTGCCCTTAAAACTCATTGCAAACTTTTTTAAATGTGCCCCCATGTTCTTTTAAAAATATTGTATTTTTTTGTGAAAAAAATCTTTCAAACATGAAAAATGGTTTTTTTAAATAAACATTTCTTCGAAAAATCTCATAAGATCCTCACATAAGCAAAAGCCATTTTTCTACATCACACAAAACTCTTAAAAACCTTTATTTTTTATTTTTTTTTTAATAAAGACTTTCAAAGTTGATCCTTTGGAGAGTTTTTTTAATTAAATAAACCCTTTAAAACGAATAACAACGTACTTATCCAAAAAATTGAATGTGGTTATTTCTGAACCTTCAAATGAGTCACCTTTAAAAATTATGATTTAAATCACGGAGCTTCTTTAGTTTTTTGACGTGGGCCGTCGTTTTTGTTTTCCGTAATCGGTTTTAAGAGCTTGGATGGGAACCTCGTGCTCGTGCTACTTGTCGTTTAGTAAACCAATCGTAAACAAAAATTTGTTTTGTTTTGTTTTTTTTTTAACGTTTGTTCTTTTTTAGGTTTAAACGTTTGCGCATTTCCGATGAGTTTTTCTGCGCAATTTTGCGCAGTCCATTAATGCACAGGGTGCGTCAATTTTTGAAATTTGACAAATTCATAAAATTGTCGTTTCTTGCATAGTTTTTTCTTGGTTGAGCTATGGACAGGACCCATTGAGCTTCTTTTACAGGTGCACAGTTGCACTTTTTCTTTTTCACAGTGGCACAATTTGCATTTTTTTCTTCGGCCTTTTACGATTTTTGTTTTTTTGCGAGCCAACAAAAATTTGAAGCGCTTTTCTTTCTCGAGTCTTATGCAACCTTGTTTCTTTTTTCTGCTGTTTTCAAAGAGTTATAGGCAATCTATACTCTGATACCATGACAAAAAAAAATGGAAAGAACAAAACATGGAACAGAGAATTGAGAGAAAGTTTTGACGCCTAATAAATGGTTAAAATTAAATTCTCCAATAAATATTACTTACAATTACTGCATAGAAAGTGAGCATTATAATTGACATAGGACAAACAGTGTAAGTGAGGGATTAAATTCTCCAATAAATATTACTTACAATTGAACAATTACTGCATAGAAAGTGAGCATTATAATTGACATAGGCCAAACAGTGTAAGTGAGGGAACAATAGTTACTACTTCGGAATAGGTAACTTGGGTATAAAATTTCGTTGTGCTGAGTGTGAAATTGCATTCACATTTTTCATGACGAAAACCACCTCGACACAATATCAAACTTGAATAAATGAAAAAACGATTAAACTTTTACCGGCTGTGTGAAAGTGTGTGCTCACTCCTAATTCTAATTCGAATGTTCTAAAGCAATGAGGAAAAGGGTTTGTCACCGGATGTGAGAACGAAGGCAATTCAAATAGAATGATTACGACAACTTGGGGAAGAGAAAAATGCAGAGCTCTCCTCCGCAATTTAACTTGTTTTTGGGCATAGTTATGCCTTTGATATCCTCAAATATTTAACATTACATCATTGTTCTATTTTTTGATTTCATATAATCAAGTGCATTTGATTGATTTCTTAAAACAACTTAATGTCAAGCATTTGATTTGAAAATGCATGAACATTCAAATACAACTAATGGCGATTATTGGTTTTCGACATTAAGATACATTAATGGCAGATCATGACCATTAGTGCAGATATATACACTAATGCTGAATTATTGATTTCCGACAGTCAGATATAATATACACGATTGGTCTTGATACTTTATTAATGGTGATTATTTTGCTTATTGTGCTTGGCCCGTGTCATGTATAATATTCAAATAGAATGGCTACCAAATTGAAATGCAGAGGAGAGCTTTCAGAGGAGAGCCTGCAAAGGAGTGCAATGCGGAGGAGAGCTTTCGGGGATAGCTCCCCATTGCTCAAACTCTGCATTTTCATTTCGTAAGCCATTTTGCAAGCCTTGATACGAACCGTATGCAGCCTCCACAAAAATGGTATAAATTAAATGATAATAAGCCGCCAAGACAGATACAAATCTCATTTTTCAGTAAATTTAATGGTTGCCGGAATAGGAAAAATATGCTTCCAAGCAATAGAGACGATACATTTGTGAACTTGTATATCAACAAATCTTTGCTTAATATAAAATGATGAATGTCATTACTTCAACTTATCAACCAGGGAAACTAAAAGAGACAGTGGACCATTACCCAAACGTCTTCAATGATCATCGATCTTTGAATCTCACCAACTAATGATTATCAAATGAATTCTTTTTGGGTAAATCTTTGCCACTTTAATACCGCACGATTTCATGTTATTTTACACCTAGATATTTTTCCAACAGCGTAAGAAACGCGTTAATGGGAATCTGTATGCAAAACCATTACGAATCGATTTCTTAATTGTTAACTTATGGGCATCCTAACGTCCAGATGACTAATTCTTATATCCTATAAAAGTTGATGAGGAACCTCTATTTTTATATAGGTGCAACAATTTTTCACAGAAGTTTTGAAAGCACAATTAAACAGAAAATTAATCCAGTCCTTCCGAGCTACAGAGCTGCAAGCTTGTAGAAAACCGAATCCAAAACTATACAAATAAAAAATAAAAAAGAATTGTTGGGGACATACAATGATTTCTGCAATGACGCGAGGTCGTTTTAATGGACTGAGCAGAAAAGACAGCGTGTGGGTGACAAGAAGCACAATACAGATCCGCAATATGGGTAGCTGAAACGAAAAATGAACTGGATTATGGCCCTGCCATATAGATCTTACGAAAATTTAATGCGGAGGAGAGCTCCGCATTGTTCCAACCCCACGTTGTCATTGTTGGGGATTTTTCTGGTAAAATTCCAAAAACACAAAAATAAAACACACAGAGTCAATGCTCTGTTTACTTTACTCCACATGATCTTTTGTGCACACGGAAGTTTTAAAAAAATGACTGAAGAACAGAGTATTACATACCCAGAAAAGGATTTCTATTCATTAAAACAAAAATCACTGATACATATTCATCCTCTTTGCTGAGATGGATTCACCCAAAAACCCTGCCTCTTTTACAAAATGATTTTTACACTGCTGTGTAAAATCTTCATTCACTGCTGTAAAATAAATTTACATCATACTGCTGTAAAAAAAGGATACTGCTTCAATCCCTGCACTCCTGTGCATCTCCTCTTGCAAAGAAAACAAAGGTCAACTTAAAAAAAATACATGCACTCCACCATTTTCTTTATGCACTGCTGTGCATTAATACATAGTTTTCTTTTCGCTGCAACTTAGTTTTACCATGCCCAACACTCAAAATTACAACACACGAGCTCTTTTTCATTCGGCTCGTTATATCGAAAATGAACACACACTAAACATATACAAAAAGGATTTTTTTTTAAAAGACATAGTTGACTTGCCCATACCTCCAGCATAAAAGAAACATTAAGTGCCGTAAAAAAAAAACATAAATATCTACCTACGCATATGACAATTCATTAATAAAAGGTATGGTCAATGAAACTTGATTTTACTCCACGCCAAACTTTTAATGTTGGCCGTATGCACGTTGAGACAATCGATGGCGAAGATTGATGGAGCAGATCGGACGGCAGACGGAGATATCGGGAGCCACTTTTATGTTGAACTTTACGTCCCGAGATGTCAGAGATGATGACGTATGGGGAGAGCCACGCATCAACACTATATTGTATCGGGCTCTTGTGTACGAAAACTGCCTTCACGCAAAAGCGGTCCGATATGCATAAAGGTGGTTTGTGGTTTTGCTGCAGTGGTTTTGAGGTGCGCAGTTGAAATTAGATTTCAACACTCCCCTTTAATTTCAACTGCTGGGCATTCAGTGATACCCAGACACTTCCTTAAAAATTCAAAGCTTTTCTGATCCAATGGCTTTGTCAAGATGTCTGCAACCTGTTCTTGAGTCCTGCAATGTTCTAGGACAATTTCTCCATTGTTCACCAATTCCCTGATGTAGTGAAACCTTGTATCAATGTGTTTCTTTCTCTTATGAAACACTGAATTCTTTGACAATGCAATAGCTGAGCTATTGTCACAAAAAATCACTGTCGCTTTTGCCTGCTCTTGGCTTAAGCTCCTCAACATCCTTCTCATCCAAACTGTTTGACATGCTGCTGTTGTAGCTGCCACATATTCAGCCTCTGCTGTAGACAATGCTACAATGGACTGCTTCTTAGAAGCCCACGAAATGGCTCCTGAACCCATATGAAAAACATAACCGGAAGTGATTTTCCGATCATCAACACTTCCAGCCCAATCACTATCAGTGTATCCAACCAAATCTGAATGTTCTGAGACATTATATAAAATTCCAAACATTTTGGTACCTTTGACATACCTCAAAATTCTTTTTGCTTCCTGCCAATGTGCCTCCTTTGGCCTCTGCATGAATCTGGAAATTAAACTAACAGCATACATAATATCAGGCCTAGTTGTTGTTAAATACATAAGGCTACCTACAATCTCTTGTACAAACTAGGATCAAAATCCTTGCTGCTGTCCTCTCTGCTGAGTTTTAATCCCATTACTGTGGGAGTGATTGCTGCCTTGCATTCTTGCATGTTAAATCTGCTCAATAATTGATTTACATATCTTGCATGTGAGATAAAAATTCCTTTTTCATTTTGATCTACTTCTATGCCTAAGAAGTATCTCAAGAAACCCATGTCAGTCATTTCAAATTCC
>APFE031526757.1:0-31326 GCA_000404065.3 Pinus taeda | reverse complement strand
TATGGTTAAGCCTACCAAGCTCTTCTGGAAGGTGGGCAAGCATGTATTGCACTACTTGAGAGGCACATCGGGATATGGATTGTGGTACAGACAGGAGGATGAGGTGAAGCTATGTGGCTTCATAGATGTAGATTGGGCAGGTAGCCCAACGGACAGAAAGAGCACATCAGGAAGGGTCTTCAGTATTGGATCTATTAACACTGAGGTTGTCCCTAAAGCTCCCTAAAGTGATACAGCCGAGGTAACCATGAACCAATATTTGGAATGCAAGTTCTAGCCCACCTGCAATCATAGATGGATCTCTCTTAATGATTTAGCTTTGTTGATGATGATTTTAGGCTAGTTATTGGGTTCAAGGGGTTTTGTTTGTGTTTGGGTGGGAAGGAGGATGCTTTCAAGTAGAGAGGCAATGCATAGTGTGTTAAGTTTCAAACCATTGGGCATGGAGTCATGGAGTAAGACTGCTGGTGCGTTTTCTTGGTCACAAGAGGAATGAGGAGCAAGGTAGCTGCTCATGAAATACTACTCAAGATAAATGGAGATGGATTGAAGGCTAAGGAATGAGAGGCAACTAAGGATCTCTCAATCAGGTTAGCAGAGGGAAAATGAACGCGCCCTATTTAAGAGCAGATAATAATTCCTAGATAACAGTCATTCATATGTGAATTAGAGCAAATATGAGCCATAAGGAATCCATATTTATGCCTAAATCAAGAGGAAAACATTAATAAGCCACAGAAACTGAGCATAGAGTGAAGCTAAGCAAATTCTAAACCAGTGTTTTGTTCTATGACTTGAGCATATATTAAATTGAAATAACAGAGGTAAGAAACACTTATTGATTCATATAACAGCACAAGAATTCCATCATTCACTCTTCAGAACCTTTAACAACACATCAAACAGTTCATTCTCCAAGCTTTCAACAATCTTTGATTAAGTAAAACATATCATATACAGAGCGAGTCTCTCTTTGAGTGCATTAACCAACTAACCAACCAACCCCCTAAACAATGAATTAGGGTTGTTTATATAGAGAAAATATCCAAAAACATTTATTACAGCTGACCTAAAACAGGTCTGCGGGAAAATGAGTTTTTCACCTAATTTTGTCCTGAAATAAATGCAAGAAAATATCTTTCGAGCTGTGCTGGAGGCAACTGTATCAAAATGAGTTAATATGGTGTCCTTGGTGGCTCGGTGCAGTGTTTCTACAATAACTGTGCTTTGGGCTTTGATCCACTGACCTCATGTGGCTTTAAATGCTTTAATCACTGATTTGAGAGCTTTAAATGGCTTAGAGCTGCTTTGTTGACTTTGCTGGGGGGCTCATTAATGTTCATCTGCTTCGAGCCGCTGATATATCTTCACTGATACACTTTTCCACATCCTGATACTCTTTGCCGCTTCAATCGGGCTACTTTCTGTCTTTTCAAGGCAAAAATCCTGTTGCAAATGCCTTCTTTCTTGGCCTGTAGAATGCTGTCTTTCTTTAACTTTCTCTCTTCCCCACGTTGCCTTCCGCGAATTCTGGGTTTTGCAGGTAGCCAAGGCATGAGGAGACCTCCATTTTGACCAATTTCTCTTAGCGATACGCGATAATCGCGCATCACATATTGCCTCAGTTTTTCATTCCAGCATCCTAAGCAGCGATTTTCGCCTTTCGCACCTTTTTCAGTGGTGACGTCAGCATGATGTCAGCGATGGGACCTAGTATGGCAGGGTGACGTGGTAGCTGATTGGTTTAATGACGTGGTAGGGTGACGTGGCACTTATGTCACGCAGGGGAGCGGTATCCAGTTTCATGGCGCACTGCTTTTGTGCACAAGCGGTTTGTGAGGAGGGGGCTCCGCCACAGTCGAGAGGGTGATGCGTGGCGGGTGTACGACGGGAAAACCACCCATCTCCCGGACGCTAACCATCAACAGCTCCAGAGGTGAAAAGACCCGCCCACCGTAGATCTCGCGCGCGAGCAATCGGACGGCTGGCAGGACGATCAAGGCGGCGGGAGGATAGAGATAGGGCCCGTGGCGCTTTTTTATTAATTTTTTAATCGGCGGGGGAAAAATTTAGGAAAGTGGGTTTTGAGATTATGTACAAGCGGGGCATAATATTTACATGGAGGACTTTAGGATAAGGGCGGAGCATGGGTCTTGTAGAGTTAGGGTTAAGGGGAAATGGTTATTAGTGTGACCAGATGTCAAACTAATTCCAGTTAGGACACGGATAGGTTAGTAGGAGCCCTAGATGGACTACTATTTCCCGGACTTGATAAATATGGCTATAGTGCCAATGGGGGGAATATGTAATATTTTTGGGATTTTATATAGTTTTAGCATAATAGGGGATAAGGAAATGATATAGGGAGCTAGGTAATAGAGTTAGGAGTTAATATGAATTTGTGAGGTGAAGTGTAGGGGAGAAGCTAAGCTTGTGAACTGAAACTTAGTCATAGGAAGTGAATGGACTGTGAAGAGATGATTTTTACACAAGAAATGTGGCTTCTCTTGACTGAAGAAAGTCAAATTTTGACTTAGCTTTTTACAATAATGGAGTGATAACAAGACTGGTTGGGCAGATCCCAAGGTCCTCAAGGGGATTTTACTGAGTGATTTGGGGAATAGAAGAAGGGGGAGTTAGACATGCCTCGCTTGATCTGATCCAAAGGAAAACTTGCCTCCAACTTGTGATCTGAATAGATATGACACTTGAAAAAATGAAATGGATCACATAGCTTGATTCTGCAACCACAAAACTACTTACCTAGCCTACTTACCTAGCATTTTTTCTTCTTTTTGGTTTGGGTGCACTTGAACTAGCAAACCCAGCTTTTCAACTTTTTCTTTTTACTCTCCTCCTATCTACATCTACACTTATTTCATCCAGGGGCTCAGATTAAGTTGTTGAGCACCCTTGTTTCTCTACCTATCTACAAATCTGCCAAGATTAAGCTCTTTGGACAGACAATGATTCTCTATATTTTACAACAGGAAATTGAAACTTAGGGAGACCAAGATTAAGCTGTTTGGCCCTCCCTTTAACTGAAAATTCTTCAAAAATGGAATAACTCATCAAAATTGGGATACAACAATGACATTTAGACTAGCACACTTTCATGGCCTCTTCTTTGGCCTCTTTTGTAAATATGGAGCATTGCAGCATGCAAAGAATGACATATTTGACCTGTAAAAATGTCAATCATGAAATATGAACACCTGTTGCAACATGAGGCTAATAGTGGCTCCACTTGGGGATGGCTTTTCCTTGTGGAAAGCCAAGAACAGCAGGTCGGACTGCCTTGATCTTCTATTGTTGCTGTGGACTGGAAACACTTTTTTTGTGCTGACTGTTAGATAATTGAAACTTTGCAATAAGAACAACACTTTCCCTCAACTGAATTGCTTGTGAACTATGAAGCACTGCCTACTTTTTCTGCTGAAATTAATGCAATGACAGAGATCTGAAATGGCGGACCTGGTTTGGTTCTGTCTTCACAAACTTTGTTGTTGCTCCTCTAACAACCAAACTATTGCA
The DNA here is from genome assembly GCA_000404065.3 of Pinus taeda. NCBI lineage: Eukaryota > Viridiplantae > Streptophyta > Pinopsida > Pinales > Pinaceae > Pinus > Pinus taeda. The sequence continues at coordinate 27,792 of APFE031526757.1, read as the reverse complement.
CAAAAATAAAACAAAGCACTGATATATACAAACATTTATGTACAAATATAATACAACTGTCTTATTTCTCAAAAAACTGGATCAAGGTAATGTTTCAACATTTGGCCATTTACAGGGCCTTCTTCAGCTGTGCTGTCATCTACATATTTGAGGAAATATGTGTTATTGCCTTGCACAACACTGATAACAAATGGGCCTCCCCATAGGAAATCAAATTTTGCATGTTTGCCCTTGTCTTCTCTTCATGAGTCCCACCTTAGCACTTTATTGCCAACACAGAAATCCTCAGTCTTAGCTCTCTTATCAAACATATTTTTGAGTTTCTCTTGCAAAATTTGAGCTATGTCATAGACTTGCTCTCTAGTTTGCTGAAGATGAATGGTCTGGTTGATTCTTCTTTGAATGTCATTTGGTTCAGCCTGAATTTCCTGTAACCGTTTGATAGTAGGAATGCCAAAAGATGAAGAAAATCTGGCCTCCATGCCATATACTAGCTCATAAGGGCTCATCCCAATGGATCTCTTGGTTGAAAGTCTGTCTGCCCATAGGGCATTTGTGAGCTTTCTATGCCAGTTCTTTTTGTTTTCTTCTAGCACATTATTTATGATGTTGATGAGGCTTTTGTTGGATGATTCGACCAAGCCATTACCTTGAGGGTAATAAGCTGTAGAGTGGCCCAAGGTAATGTGAAATTCATGGAAAAAATTGGTCATCTTTTTAGATTTGAAGGCAACAACGTGTCAGTGATGATTTTCTCAGGGCAGCCAAATCTAGAAAGGATATTGCAATCAAGGAATTGGATAATGGTGGAGTCATTCGCTTGCCTACATGGGATGGCTTCAATCCACTTGGTGAAATAGTTGGTGGCTATTAGAATCCACTTGTGCTGGCTTGAGGAAGAAGGATGGATTTCTCCAATGAAGTCAAGACCCCATTGTTGAAAAGGCTTTTCGGTTGATATGGGCTTAAGGGGCAAAGGCAATAGCTTTCTTTTTCCTTCAAAAATCTGGCACTTGTGACATGAAACAAAAAATTTCTTGACATCGGAAAATAGAGAGGGCCAATAGTAACCAGCCCTTAAAATCTTGTCAGCAGTGGACTTCCAATATAAATGCCCTCCACAGTCCCCTGCATGGAATTATTTCATGATATTGTTAGTTTCATTCATAGTCAAGCAATTAAGCAATATGCCTTCATGATTTTTCCAAAATAATGCACCGTTTAAGACACAAAACTTTAAAGCTTTCATTTTCAAAAATCTTTTCTTGGTTCTGGACAATCCTGGGGGAGCACACAGGTTTAACAATACAAAACAAATATCAGCATACCATGGGGATTGCAAAAAGGTTTCACTGATCTGTGGAGTCGCCAACTCTTGTTCATTGTCCACTTGGTTAATATCTAAGGCTTGAAAATTTGTTTCGGACATCAGTTTGGCTAAACCTTGTCCCTTTATCAGCTTGGTGGGTTTTATCTCTATGTCATATTCAAGAATGCTTGAAATCCACTTGCCTCTTTTTCCTTCGAGTCCCTCTTGAGTTAATATGTCTTTTACCACAGAGCTTGGGACATAGGCAATCACATGGGAGTATAAGATATAAATTCGGAAGTCTTTTATTGCTTTAACAAGAGCATAAGCCTGTTTTTCCATGATTTGGTACTTCAAGGGTGCATCTCTTAAGGCTCAGTTGAAAAATGCAATTGGATTTTCATTTCCTTGATCATCCTTTTGCAAAAGGACAAAAGCTATGGTGTGCTGGGAAGCAAAAGAAAAAATGATGAAATCTCTGTCAAATTGGGGACTTGTGAGGATAGGGGCTTGGGTAAAGGCAGCTTTGATACTCTCAAATGCTTGCTTGGTTTCAAGAGACCATTTTACCTTGACATCCTTTTTTAACATGTTGCTTAACAAACTTATGAGCTCGACTAGATTTGGGATAAATATCTTTAGGAAATTGATCTTTCCAAGGAATGCTTGCAACTCTTTTATGTTTCTTGGATAGGGTATTTGGAGAATGGCTTGGATCCTTTCAGGATCAATTCTGATACCATCTTTTGAGATGATGTGGCCTAGTAATTTACCTTCATCAAGGCCAAACAAATACTTCTTGGGGTTCAAGGAAATGCCTTATTTCCTACATGTCATGAATATTTGCCTTAAGTGTTTGAGGTGCTCTTGATCAGATTTGGAGAAAGGGGTGAGGTCATCAAGGTAGACAACTAGGAAATCATGTATTTCCTTAGAAAATGCTATATCCATTACCCTTTGAAAGGTGGCACCAGTGTTCTTTAATCCAAAAGGCATTTTAACATACTTAAATGTTCCCCACGATGTGGTAAAGGCTGTTTTGTCTTGGTCATCCAGGTGAACAAGTATTTGATTGAAACCTGAAAAGCCATCTAGCAAAGAGATTCTAGATGATCCCACTACTCTTTATAGGATGTGGTCCATTTTGGGAAAAGGATAGTGGTCTTTTAGGGAGACTTGGTTTAAGTTTCTTAGGTCTACACATAGTCTAATCTCACCTGTCTTCTTTCTTGTGGGAATAAGATTGGATACCCATTCAAAAAATCTGATGGGTGCTATGATACCTGCTTCAAACATCTTCTTTACTTCCTTTTCAATCAGGGGCAGAAGCATAGGGTTGATTCTTCTTAGTTTCTTCTTGAATGGTTTTTGATTTGGTTTTAAGGGAATGGTATGTTGAATTACTGATGTGTCATAGGACTTCAAGTCCTCATAACTCCATGCAAATACATCTTGAAATTCCTTGAACAGATCGACATACTTTGGTTTCTGATCAGGTGGCAGATTTTTGGACAATTTAATTATTTTGGGCTTCTTTGCTGTCCCTATGTTGTGTTCTTCTATATCAGCATTTAAAGGCTCCATTTTAGGATTTTTAGGGACATCATTGGCATCAAACATATCTTCTAGTGGAGTTAGGCCAACAGGGAGAAAGTTATCCTTCAGATCAATGATCTCGGCCTCTGTTTTGTCTATTTCCTCCAAATGCATCTGTTTCAGCCCTTCTATGTTTGCATTGTCAAAAATAGTTGGGTGAAGGATTTTTTTTGCTGTTATAACTGTTACAGCCTGCTAATTTTCATTTATTTGATGTTGGGAATCATTCGTGGCATCCATGTCAATGTTTATATTTGAAAACTCATGCTCAAGAGTGAGGAAATTGTTAATCTGGGCATCATTTTCGAACACTTGCCAATATTTAACATTATTTGGGACAACAAGCCTATGTTTTATCTCAGCAGTGAAATGGTGATTTGGCTCAAAGGGAAGGTTGCATGTACTAGCGAAAGTGGCTAGGCTGTGTGCATGAATGTTATGATTTCTTGAAATCTTGGCAATCTTGGATTCAGTGAATGCATTGAGTATATTAGTGGCAGCAGTCCTCTATTGTCATTAGTAACAAAGTTACATTTCATTTGTTGTATGATTAAATGAGAGTCACCTAGAATGGACACTTTTGTAGCCCCTAGAACTTTAAGCAGTTTGAGGCCTAAAAGGAGAGCCTTATACTCTGCCATGTTGTTGGTGCATTTGAAGTTTAGTCTATAGGCATGGCCTTCTATGTGATTTTTATGTGTATTGTGAATCCATATCCCTGCCCCTGCTCCTAACTTGTTAACAGAACCGTCAAACTCTAAATACCATGTGATTTCTTGCTTGTGGTTAGTATTAAGAGTTTCAGTCATTTTAGGATTGGGCAGATGTGAATTTTTTATTTGGGGAGATTTTTCTTGTATGCTGGTTGCATTGGTTGTTTTGATAGTTTTATGGGTATGGGTGACCGATTCCTCGTTTATGCATGTTTCTTGTTCTAAAGCCAAAGGCTTATCATCAGTTGGAGGACTTGTTTCATCATTAAACAAAATAAATGAATCCATATCATAATGGATTGAGTAAATTGGAAAGTTTTGGGGCTTTTCCTCACTACTTACCACATACTTCATCAGTGTTTCCCTGTACAGTCTCTTTGGTTGCCCAAAGACAGATATAGTGGCATAGGAGAGGTCTAATTGGAGAGATCCTTAGAGTTTTGCTCCCCATGATCTTGATAGGAGCATGCCATACTTTGTTGGAATGTAAGCAACCACTAAGTCCATTAGGATTGTCTTGTTGGGAAATTGAACTAAAGACACACAAAGGTCTTTGATTAAGCCTAAACACTTGACCTGACATGAGTCAAAGGAAAATAGATCTTTGTAGGGTCTTGTTATATCAAGGTTTAGCTTTTCCATTACAACTTTGGTCATAAGGTTGTGTGAGGCACCTGAGTCAAACATAGAATTATGCAAGATTTTGTCATGTATGTGCAAACTAACATAAAAGGGTAGAACAGATCCATATGTTGATTTTCCATTAAATTTTGGACCGAACATCAGCTTAGGGGTATCATCTAAAACATTTACATCATCCTTGACCTCTGGCATTTGAAGTGATCTTTGAATTTGTTGCCTATACACATCATGTTTGGCAAGTTCAGATAAAGGAACAGATATCTTAAGTTTGCCAATCTTTGCCTCTAAGTTAAATGGTTTCTCCAATGGAATCTTTGCGTTAGCAGTAGCAGATTTGTCCTTTTCAAGTGTATTTTCTGTGTTTTCCTTTTGATTATCAGTGTTATGGTGAATGATACCTTGTGGTATTTCTATTTTGGGAAGGTTTTTAGGAGTGCTGTTCAAATTTTCTTCTGAGGAAGAAGGTGGCAAAGGCTGATCAATAGAAGGCTGCATGTCTGTTATGTCCTTTGCGGTCACTTGATGCGGGTTAGGGATAGTTATATCAGCTGGTTCTATTATAATAGCCTTGCCTTTAATCTTGTTAGGCTGTTTGCTCTCTTTTGATTTGCTAGGTACAGGGATATCAATGGTTCTAGCTCTCAGCTCATACTGTTTGTGAACTTCATAAACAACAGAATCATAGCCTTGTTTAAAATCAAAAGACTCTCTAGACTTAGTCTGAAATTGATTTATCTCATGGTCATCTTGGTCTTCTTGAGTTAGAAAAATTTGTTGCTCACCCTTCAAGTCTATCAAGTTCATGTGAGTCTCCTCTGTGGCTCACTAGATGTGGATGCTTCTGTGTAGTTTTCTTGGAAAGGAGGCCTAATATCATGGTCAGGACTAGCCCTTCCAACATTTGGGGTTTGATTCTTCCTGAAATTTGGGTTCCTTATGGTATTTGGCTGTTGTCCTTCCCATGATGACTTCCTCTCAACACTCTCTACTCTGTCTCCCAGCCTATGCATGCCATTGATAATAGCATCTAGCTTTTGATCTAAGGCTGAGGGTTCTTCCTTGAAGGTGGTTCTTCTCTCTGTTCTGGCTCTGTTTCTCTTGGAAATTAAATTTGCCTCCACAGTGACAGCCACATTTTGCATTTCGGCAAGGCTGTTAGGGGCTCTTTCCTTCAACTGGTAGGCCATATCTGGGTCGAATCCATCAGGGAATTTATACAAGGCAAGGTGAAGTGAAGGTCTTAAGTTCTGTGGAATTGCATTATAGACATTATTGAATCTTGCACAATAGTCCAAAACAGTATCTTGAGCGCCTCTTTTAATTGTATCGTATTCAGCTAGTATGTGCAAAGGGTCTTTCTTTTTCTCCCATCTGTTGACAAATGACTGGTATAAGGCTTCTGGGTCTGCTATGGAATTGGCTGGGAGTGCTCTAAACCAAGTCCTGACATCGCCTGTCAAACTTTCGAAAAAAAAATTCATTCTCACACTATCATCGTCAATCTCATAGCTTTCAAAGTAATCATGCATCTTCTTTGTATGCTGAAGGGTTGTGCAGGCACTTGTGCCATCAAAATAAGTTATTTTTGTCTGCTAATCCTGAGGAATAGCCCCGGGATTAGCAGGCAGCTGTAAAGGTGCATATCTGTTAGCCATATTCACAGGGATAAGTGGAACAACAGGGATAAATGGAACAGCTGGAACAACTGGGATAATAGGATTAGTAGTGGTAGTATGTGCAGTGAATGGAGGTGTGGAAACGGTGCTTGGAGAGGTGGATGATGAACAAGGGGAAGTAGGGTTTGAATGAAACAAAACTTTAACAGGGGTTGGAAAACAACTTGGATGCATTGTTTGAGGACTAGAACCAGCAAAGTCTTCTTGTTTTTGTTTGCTAAGGCTTCTAGGGATTAAATTGGAATTTTCAAAAGCAGTTGGGGGATTTGGGTCAGGATTTGACCTTGTATATCATGAATTCTTCTTGGGAGCCAGCTTCTAGCTTGTTTTTTGGGGATTTTTCAAGAATATATGTGGTTTAGAAATAGACTGAACAAATTTTGGAAGAACTGTTTAGAACTTAAGACTGAATAAAGATTGACTGAAGTAACCTTTATATCCTCCTGCAAATGCAAAGCAAAAGCAGTTTCCAAGGCTTCCTGGCTGTCATTCAGACTTTATCTACAACATTAAGGAGTAGACAGCAGTTACACAATTCTTTCTTCCCCAGCGGAGCTTTAGACTTGATTTGTGAGATTATATGAGGATTTTCCTAGTGGAGTCACCATTATGTTAACAGTCAGGTTGTCCCTAAAGCTCCCTAAAGGGATACGGCTGAGGTAACCACAAACCAATCTTTGGACTACAGGTTCTAGCCCACCTGTAATCAGAGAGGGCTCTCTCTTAATGATTTAGCTTTTTTGATGATGATTTTAGGCTAGTTATTGGGTTCAAGGGGTTTTGTTTGTGTTTGGGTGGGAAGGAGGATGCTTTCAAGTAGAGAGGCAATGCATAGTGTGGTAAGTTTCAAACCATTGAGCATGGAGTCATGGAGTAAGACTGTTGGTGCGTTTTCTTGGTCACAAGAGGAATGAGGAGCAAGGTAGTTGCTCATGAAACAATACTCAAGCTAAATGGAGATGGATTGAAGGCTAAGGAATGAGAGGCAACTAAGGATCTCTCAATCAGGTTAGCAGAGGGAAAATTAACGAGCCCTATTTAGGAGCAGCTAAGAATTCCTAGATAACAGTCATTCATATGTGAATTAGAGCAAATATGAGCCATAAGGAATCCATATTTATGTCTAAATCAAGAGGAAAACATTAATAAGCCACAAAAACTGAGCATAGAGTGCATCTAAGCAAATTCTAAACCAGTGTTTTGTTCTGTGACTTGAGCATATATGAAATTGAAATAACAGAGGTAAGAAACACTTATTGATTCATATAACAGCACAAGAATTCCATCATTCACTCTTCAGAACCTTTAACAACACATCAAACAGTCCATTCTCCAAGTTTTCAGCAATCTTTGATTAAGTAAAACATATCAGATATAGAGCGAGTCTCTATTTGAGTGCATTAACCAACTAACCAACCAACCCCCTAAATAATGAATTAGGGTTGTTTATATAGAGAAAATATCCAAAAACATTTATTACAGCTGACCTAAAACAGGTCTGTGGGAAAATGAGTTTTTCACCTAATTTTGTCCTAAAATAAATGTAAGAAAATATCTTTTGAGCTGTGCTGGAGGCAGCCATATCAAAATAAGTTAATATGGTGTCCTTGGTGGCTCGGTGCAGTGTTTCTGCAATAACTGTGCTTTGGGCTTTGATCCACTAACCTCATGTGGCTTTAAATGCTTTAATCACTGATTTGAGAGCTTTAAATGGCTTAGAGCTGCTTTGTTGACTTTTCTGGGGGGCTCATTAATGTTCATTTTCTTCGAGCCGCTGGTATATCTTCACTGATACACTTTGCCACATCCTGATACTCTTTTCCGCTTCAATCGGGCTACTTTCTGTCTTTTCAAGGAAAAAATACTGTTGGAAATGCCTTCTTTCTTGGCCTGTAGAATGTTGTCTTTCTTTAACTTTCTCTCTTCCCCGCGTTGCCTTCCGCGAATTCTGGGTTTTGCAGGTAGCCGAGGCATGTGGAGACCTCCATTTTGACCAATTTCTCTTAGCGATGCGCGATTAAAAACCGCCTCAGTTTTTCATTCCGGGCATCCTAAGCAGCGATTTTTGCCTTTCCCGCCTTTTTCAGCGGTGACGTCAGTGGTGGGACCCAGTGCGACAGGGTGATGTGGCAGTACGACAGGGTGACGTGGTAGCTGACTGGTTTAATGACATGGCAGGGTGACGTGGCACTTATGTCACGCAGGGGAGCGGTATCCAGTTTCATGGCGCACTACTTTGTGCACAGGCAGTTTGGGAGGAGGGGGCTCCGCCATAGTTGAGAGGGTGACGCGTGGCGGGAGTACGACGGGAAAATCGCCCATCTCCTGGACGCTAACCATCGATAGCTCTGGAGGTGAAAAGAACCACCCACCGTAGATCTCAGGCGCGGGCAATCAAACGGTTGGCAGGACGATCAAGGCGGCGGGAGGATAGAGACGGGGCCCGCGATGCTTTTTTATTAATTTTTTAATGAGCGGGGGAAAACTTTAGGAAAGTGGGTTTTGAGATTATTTAGAAGCGGGGCATAATATTTACATGGAGGACTTTAGGATAAGGGAGGAACATGGGTCTCGTAGAGTTAGGGTTAAGGGGAAATGGTTATTAGTGTGATCAGATGTCAAACTAATTGCAGTTAGGACACGGATGGGTTAGTAGGAGCCCCAGATGGACTACTATTTCCCCGACTTGATAAATATGGCTATAGTGCCAAGGGGGGTGAATATGTAATATTTTTGGGATTTTATATAGTTTTAGCATAATAGGGGATAAGGAAATGATCTAGGGAGCTAGGTAATAGAGTTAGGAGTTAATATGAATTTGTGAGGTGAAGTGTAGGGGAGAAGCTAAGCTTGTGAACTGAAACTTAGTCATAGGAAGTGAATGGACTGTGGAGAGATGATTTTTACACAAGAAATGTGGCTTCTCTTGACTGAAGAAAGTCAAAGCTTGACTTAGCTTTTTACAATAATGGAGTGATAACAGGACTGGTTGGGCAGATCCCAAGGTCCTCAAGGGGATGTTAGTGAGTGATTTGAGGAATAGAAGAAGGGGGAGTTAGACATGCCTCACTTGATCTGATCCAAAGGAAAAATTTCCTCCAACTTGTGATCTGAATAGATATGACACTTGAAAAATGAAATGGATCACATAGCTTGATTCTGCAACCACAAAACTACTTACCTAGCCTACTTACCTAGCATTTTTTCTTCTTTTTGGTTTGGGTGCACTTGAACTAGCAAACCCAGCTTTTCAACTTGTTCTTTTACTGTCCTCCTATCTACATCTACACTTATTTCATCCAGGGGCTCAGATTAAGCTGTTGAGCACCCTTGTTTCTCTACCTATTTACAAATCTGCCAAGATTAAGCTGTTTGGACAGATAATGATTCTCTATATTCTACAACAGGAAATTGAAACCTAGGGAGACCAAGATTAAGTTGTTTGGCCCTCCCTTTAACTGAAATTCTTCAAAAATGGAATAACTCATCAAAATTGGGATACAACAATGGCATTTAGACTAGCACACTTTCATGGCCTCTTCTTTGTCCTCTTTTGGAAATATGGAGCATTGCAGCATGCAAAGAATGACATATTTGGCCTGTAAAAATGTCAATCATGAAATATGAACACCTGTTGCAATAGGAGGCTAACAGGATCGATAACAGTTTCTTGGTACAGCAGGAAGTAGAGATCTTTGGCACTCAGTTCAGCAGAGGCCGAGTATATGGCAATAAGTTTGGCTACATGCGAGGCTATATGGATGAGGAAGATCCTGGTTGGTTTGTTCGGTTCTCATTTGGATCCTACTGTGATTTACTGTGATAACCAGAGTTGCATTAAACTCTTAGCTAATCCTGTATTTCATGATAGATCTAAGCATATTGACATCAGGTACCATCATATCAAAGATTGTGTGCAGCGGAAGATCATGTTACTTTCGTACATTCCAATGGAGGATCAGGATGCTGATATTCTGACGAAGGCTCTCACCAGGAGCAAATTCGAATACCACCGAGGCAGGATAGGGGTTGTAGATAATCCATATCTTGTCGAGAGGGAGTGTTGAGATTACAACAAGATGATGGAGCTTAGTGAAAAGAGTCGCCTTCACTAAGTGGGCCCGCAGGCTATTTTTGGCGCAAGTCTATTTTTAGGCTATGTCTATTTTTAGACATATGGATCATGTCTATGGATTGAAGGTTGTTGTTTATGGATGATTGGTCAAGCTGGGAAAAATAAATGGACTTCTATTTTTAGATCACAGCAGAGTGACTGCTCAGTCTAAATATAGAACAGTCAAATATTATTGTCTCATAATAATATTTGGACTATAAACTTAATATTATTCTCTTGGAGCACTTCAGGATGAGCTATGTATGTGGTACATGCAGATCCCAGAAGGAAATATGTGGTCACCTATGGGATGACTGATCCTTACATGTAAGACTTTAGTTAGAACTCAAGTGAGTTGAGTTTAGTGGACTGGAGGTGGAGTTGATGGAGTTGTGTTCAGTTTAGCTTTGTTAAACTGGTTGTATTTAGTCTAACTGGAAAATAGACTAGAGATGAGTTGGGTGAATTAGTTATTAATTAATTCACAAGTTATTAACTCATAATGCAACTATAGAATACATCAGTTAACTCAGTTGCATGTTAGTGCATGTTCAGTTCAGCAGGGACAGGTGTTAGAGGATTATATTGCTATCAGTTGTGACTATAGTTGTGCATGATAATTTGCACAATCAAAGGGATTGAGTATGCCAATGAATTGGCCAATACCAAGTGATTTTAGCCTGTTCTCACGACTTACACAGTGTGAGTGATTCTTTGCAGGTAAAATACGGGTTTGGTAAACCATTCTCATCAATCCTTGAGTAGGTATTGAGCTGTGGAGGTAGGCAAGCAGTGGAATAGATTTGGAGATCAGATCTGAGCTGTATTGTGTGTAACAGGTGGAGCTGGTACTGGATTTCTTGTGATAAGCATTGTATTTTGTAATGTTACATGTTCTCAATCATTAATATATAGATAGTGTGGGGTTTTTAGCGAGATGCTTTCCCCGGGTTACATACTGTGTTAATGTGTGAATGCTCTTGATGTTTTATTGTTATTGATGCTGCTATATTGATGATCAACATAGAGGAGCTTATGTATTGTGTATGTATTCCGGAATAGTACATGATTAGGATAATCTCTGTTGAATATGTTTTTATTATTCAAAATTTCTACACATGACCATTAAGAATGGGCATTTGTCCAAATAGTTGATATTGTACCTTCCTGCTCAGCTATCTCTTAAGCATGACTTACCCTTATTGTTGAAAGAGGAGGAGGAAGATGAAGTGTACCATACAAAATCCCATCCAATATATACCCTATATGTTGTTATAGGAGGGGGGAAACCTCATGAAGATGATCTCATTGACAAAATCTTCCAGAACCAACCCCCCAATACCATTTCTCTTATCGAGATTAAGAAGGAACATGAGGGTAATCCTTGGACTTAGTTATGCCTAGTTGACCCAAGTCCTACACATTTCAAAGTTGTATAATTTGGTCCATCTAGAACCTTGAAGATTAACCCCTCTCTCTTAGCCAACCAAGAAGATAAGTTGTGCAAAATGCTGAGAGAGCACTTAGAAGCTTTTTCTTGGAGCTATAAATAAATTAAGGGGGTTCATCCTTCGTTTTGCACTCATCACATCTATATCAAGGAGGGATGCAAACCCGTTCACAAACCTCAGAGGCGAATGAATCTAGCCCTCAAGGACATAGTAAATAAAGAGTTGTAAAAGTTGCTCGATGCAGGGTTAATATACTCCATCTCAGATAGTGAGTGGGTGTCCCCTCTAATTTTGGTCCCAAAGAAGAATGGGAAGTGCAGGATCTACGTGGATTATAGAGAGATGAACAAAGCCACCAAGAAAGACCATTTCCCTTTACCTTTCATTGACCAAGTTTTAGATGATCTTGCAGGGAAGATGTTCTTCTCTTTCTTGTATGGACTCACTGGTTACAATGAGATCCAGATCATCCCTGAGGATCAAGATAAAGTTACATTCACCTATCCTTGGGGTACCTTTTCTTATAGGGTCGTTCATTTTGGTTTATGTAATGCCCCTTCCACTTTCAGAAGGGAAGTTCTGAGAATATTTTCTGAGTTGGTCCATCACTGTGTAGGGCTCTTCATGGATGATTTCACTCCCTATCGGTGTGGCTTCTTGGAGGCTCTCTCTAACTTGGGGAAATTCCTAAAGAAGTGCATTGAAATAAGCCTCTCACTTAGTCCTAAGAAGTGTGAATTCTTAATGCATGAAAGGACTGTCCTTGGCCATTTAATATCTCAGGAGGGAACATAAGTGGACCCAAACAAACTTTCCATCATAAAAAGGGTACGTACTCCTCAAAAGCAAAGGGATGTTAAGAGTTTCTTGCGCTTAGCTAGATATTATAGGAGGTTTATCAAGGAATTTAGCAAAGTGGCCTCACCATTTTTTGGATTGCTAGCCAAAGGCTCAGAATTCTGCTAGACAGATAGCTGCCAAGAGGCCCTTGAGATCTTAAAATAGAAATTAACCATTGCACCCATACTTATGGGCCCAAATTAGGATCTTCTTTCCATATCCATGCTCATGCATCTCGCAAAGCTATGGGGGCATCCTTAAGACAAATAGATGGTAAGTTACCAACTTACCATATGCCATTTACTTCATTAGAAAAATTTGTCTAAGGTTGAATTGAACTACATTGTAAATGAGAAAGAACTCCTAGATGTTGTATAGTCTTTGAACAAATTCACATAGTACACATTAAATACCAAAATTTTGTTCATAATTCCCATGATGCTATAAAATACTTGATGAATAAGCATGATATGAATGCTATAATCATTATAGGGTTGCTATTGTTACAACAATTTGATTTAACTACCATTGACAAGCCACGAAAATAAAATGTAGTTGCATATTTTTTGTCTAGACTTGCTTTGCCTGTAAGTAATGAAGGGATGGTGATGAGTGCCAGTATTGCAGCAAGAATGTTGCAACTCCTAAAGCTACCAACTTTACTTCATGAACCCGGGGTTCATACAAACTTGGAGGTGATAGTGTTTTATACACAATAGTTGCAATGGTCTACTCTTGTCACTTTTCAACAGGAGTGATAGACCACTAGGATTTTTCAAATCAATATTCTATTGACTAGAAGGAGCCTAACTACCAAATGGAAAAGGGAAAATTATCCTTGATGATATAAAATGAATGTTTCCTAATCTAGGGAATGAAACATCGAATTGGAAGATGATTATAAAGTGACATGAAATCATCTAGCCACACATTTACACATTTTACTTGCAAAAGAAACCTAGATTAACCTTTTTTATAACATGCGATGATATAGACTAGCCGAGCATGGAATCTGATCAAAGAAGTATTATGGCTGTTGCTTGCATGTGCTAATTTAGAAATTGTAGAAAACATGTTTTGATGTTTAGTTTTATGAATGCAAATGCTAACTTTCACTTGTTCTTTGGCAGGAGTGACAAGTATGGAGGAAAAGGTACGGACTAGTCTCAAGGGTATGTAAGCCAAGTGGAAGCTGAATCTAAGCTTAGATTACAATTTTTTTCTAAATTCTTTCTTAAAATAGGTTGCTACAGGGTTTCCTGTAGTATTACTACAAGATGTCCTAGTTCTACTACAGGATGCCCTGTTTTACTACAGGAAACAGGTTGAATGATTAGGATATGGTAGGAAAGTTAGAATGAAGTGTGGGAAAGGTGTTTGATGGGTAGATAAGTCATGGAGGAGGTGAACACTATCCAAGGCTTAGTCAGATGCTTCAAGATGGTTAGATTTTCTCAATGGAAATGACAACTTTTCTTACAAAACAAGAATCAGATTTAGGGTTTAGTGGACCTTGGAAACATGGATGGATAGGACGTGTATGATGCAAATGAGATGAGGTCTCCCTACAAATTAGAATCACCCGCAACAACATACACTCTTGTCTTCATTTATGCATAAATTCATCTATATATGGAAAAGATTCATTGAGTGGAGGAAAACAGAGTTATTATGAGCTAATGGCTAAGTTCATCAATAGAAGTTCTTTGAAAACATAGAAAAACATAAGAGATCAAAATGAAAATTGTAAATAATCCTAAGAAACTTCAAAGATAATGACCTATTCACCAAGAAACCTTATATTATGCACTCATCAAACAAGAAATCTATTTTTTGGTTTGTGTGAATGGAACCGTCAAGTCATGATCCCATAAGGGATATGAGGTGAAGGCCACCATCACAATATTTTCTAGAGTGTCTACTATTACTAATATACCACTAATCTAACTATCCACAAATGGAAGAAAACTAATTAATTACCCAAATACTTATAGATTAACAAAACCAAAATAACTTCATTAGCTAACTATGAATGTAATCTAAGCATACATGTACAAAAAGAGGAACCTTTGTTGCTAGGGTTGGGCCCTAACCTAAGAGCTTTAGCCCTCTGAGTCAACCCAGTGCTGGATCAAGGGAATTCTTGTCATTTTCATTAAAATATCAAAAATACATAAGAGTCATCAATCACAATGTCTTAGCTCGAAAATGCCTTTTGGCTACAACAACAAAAACTTTGAATCCTACTGAGGCTCTAAGCTTTCTTATTTATACCACTGAAGCTACCAACAACTTTCTTAAATTTAGGGAGTCTTGGCTCCCAACTCAAGATCAACCAGTCTTCCACTATCACTCGCTTGGATGTCAATGACCTTAACGACTCGACTTCTTGTAACTTCGAGCTGATGAGATCTGATGGAGGAATCTTCGAGTGAGTGAGGACTTAAGGAGGGAGATAATATCTCCTAAAATCCCTCTTACTTGTCTACTTTGTGTTCCTACACTTTAGTTAGCCAATTTTTGCTCCAAAAACTTGCAATCAATTAACATTAGACCACAAGACATGACATCTCATCTTTACCCTTATCACTAAGCAAAATATAACAAAACATGTAAAGAAATGTGAGAAATGTTGATTTTAATAAGTTGGAGAGTGTCATTAAGGTCCATATAATTTACCCATTGATGAGACTCATCAAATGGTCGATGATTAGCTTCTAGGTGAGCACTTATTTTCTATCTCATTTCTCTCTCCATGGTTTGCTGACATAGCCAACTACCTAGTTGTTTCAATAGTCCCTCCAAATTTGTCATCTAGGGAAAAGAGCGGAATTGTAATGAAGAGCGTCCCTTTCACTTGGATTGGGGGAAATCTCTTCAAGCTAAGACTAGATCAGATCTTAAGGATATGTGTTAGTGACAGGAAGTATTTGACATCCTCTTACCCTGTCATGATGGGCTCTGTGGAGGTCATTTTGCTACCAAGAGAACAAATTTGAAAGCTCTACAAGCTAGCTATTATTGGCCCACTCTCCACCAAGATGAAATAAGGTATACTAGTAGATGGGATTAGTGCCATAGGATGGGGAAACCCACACACAAGGATAAAATTATCCTACAACCCAAGGTGGCCTTAGAGCCATTTGACAAGTGGGGAATGGATTTCACTGGGCCAATTGATCCACCATCAGGGAAGAAAAAGTACATCATTGTGTGCACTAATTATTTGACAAAGTGGGCTAAGACAAAGGCATGGAAAATTTTAGGGGCTAATATTCACCGAATGGGATAATTTTCCATGATTTTCCATAAAAAAGATTCACCAATTTCCAATTTTTATAAAAGATGATTCGCCCAAATTTTAGAATATAAAATTATTTTACCTTAAAAATCGCCAACATTATATAGAGACTATATATAAAATCATTATAAAATCAAATAATTTTACAAATATATAAATAAACATTTTATAGTTTACATATTAGGGATTAGTGATATTCGCCAATGTTTTTAAACTTCAAGAAAATTTTCCATCCTTAAATTTTTCTTTCGACAAAGGCTATCAACGCAACAACAGAGGATAAAGTGGTTGAGTTCTTAAGGGAGAAGGTGTTCTAAAAATTTGGGCAACCCAAAGAGATAGTTACTAATCATGGAGCTCAATTCACATCACATCTAATAGAGAATCTATTAAGGTAGAATCATATCAAACACAGAAAATATATTGTCTAACCCTCAGGAAAATGGAAAACTAGAGGTTATAAATAGGGAATTAGAGGGCATCCACACCAAGGTTGTGAGTAGCAGTAGGAGGGATTGGGCAGACATATTAGTGGGGGCCACTTGGGCCTATAACACAACTTGGAACATAACTACTAGTTTTATTGCATATGATCTGGTTTATGGAAAGAAAGCTTTGATCTCTATTGAGTTTGAGTATAATACTTTGAGAATGGCAGTCCAATTGGACTTAGATGTCATCAAAGCATAGTAGGAGAGGCTTCTCTAGTTAAATGGCTTGGATGATTTAAAAATGTAGGCCCTTCTACACATTGAAGTTATACAATTGTAGAAGAAGGTCTGGCATGATAGGCATATCAAGGAAAAAGTTTTTCATGAAGAGGATTGGGCCTTTCTATATGACTCTAGGTTCAAGGATTTCAAAGGAAAATTGATGACAAGATGGTTAGGCCCATACATGATAGAGAAATATCATGAAAATGGAGCTGTTCAAATCAGGACCATTGATGAAGAATGGATTCCCTTGCTTGTTAATGGCTACAGGTTGAAGGTATACATAAAACCTATGTCTAAGGAATAATTTATCGGCACAATTAACAAAGAGGTTAATGTGATTGGAAGTGTCATAGCTTCCAATTCACAATATTTGTAGGTATTGTTCTGAAAATAATAATAATAAAAGGCTTGGATGAAATCCTTTATGAGGCATCTCAGGAAAACTCTTGGGTTGAAAACCTCTCTGAGGCAGCCCAGGAGTAAAGAAAAAGAAGAAAAATAAAGATCCATGGGCGAAAACCTCTCTTGAGGTGCCTAGGGAAGGCATACAGGTTGAAAACATCTCTTGAGGCAAACTATGTCTCTAAACAAAAAAAAACAAAAAAAAAACAAAGAAAAATCCAAGACATGGATCGACAACATGTATGTTAATTATTTTTTTCCTTTTGCAGGTTTGAAGACAATGGAAGAATCCATAGCTACAGGGCCAACATCCTCAATATTCTCTCCAATTCTTCCTCCATCCACTTCATATCCACCAACCAAACTCATGTGCTCACCGCTCTCCATCATCCCAGTAGATCAAAAATCAAATTTCAACCCCTCTGTGGATTGCTACAGGAAGATCATCTAGTGCTACAGGAGGGCTCCAAAAATGTACAAGAGGGAAATACGAATGAAAAGACCACCAAGAATGACCTTTCCAAGGATAGATAAGGGTATCCCAACATGATCCACCATCTATCCATCATTCATCCATCAAAATTCACATAAAAATTAATATTTTTCATCAATAACCCTACACTCTATCTCACCCTGTAGTTATTTTTTTTAGAAACACACAGAGCACATCCTCTCCATTTTCACAAAACTACACTACTCTCTTGTAGCCCTAGCACCATCCTCTAGACCATTGACATCCTTTCTCATCACCCCCATGTAGTTTCAAGACCCTGGAAGAGAAGAAAAGGACTACTAAGGAAGAGAACCTCCTCCTATAGCAGCCCATGCAAATCTCATAGAAAGCCATAATCCTATCTTTTTTTCATCAATACGGGGGGTGATACCAACTAGTGAGGCACTTTGCAGTATTCATACCACTCTAAGTAAGAATCTCCACCAACAATAGCACCTTGGACATTGACAAAGGACCTACACACATAGCAACAACAACAGTCAAATACCTTGAGGAGAAAAACAAAAAAAATATACACAGGAAAAGGAAAAACACAACAATACAACTCCCTTGGTGATAGTAAAAAGGTCCAGCTCCAGCATGCACATCCCTGCATTAGTTGATCATGAGGTAAACACAAGTATGGCAACCTGTCATCTCCTCCCTATGTGTAAATAATGAAAAACGTATAAATATCAAGAGGAGGTACTTTTATAAGTTGGAGGTGGCTAGTTAACTTTGCCACCCTTGGTCAATAAACAAAAAGTGAATATGATCCCTCATGAAATGTGGAGGTGTTACATCAATCAAGTTAGGATAACAGAGAGTGGGTGTGTTACATCAATCAATGGCATATAATGTATTAGGGCTCGAATTCTCTTGCATTTATGCTGATTTTGAAAACAGTTAAGGTGAGGATGGGCTTGGGGTGCCATCGAGGAGAGTTGAAACCTGCTTTGCTATTTCTACATGAGGAGGCTATAGGAAGCTATAGGAAGCTTGTAAATGCTACAGGAAGACCGAGAAACTACTATAGGAAGCCTAAAAGGGTGAAGGAACATTGTCAAGGGTTGAATTGGCCTCCAATTGATTATCTTTATCCCAGGCCATGTGGTAAAAAGTAAGTGGACCCTCTCCTTCATCTATCGATAACTTGCATGTTGGTGCACCCTAAACTCTATAGGAAATATTAGTCATTTGGTGAATTGAAAGAACTTGTTTGGCTATAGATTAGAGGGAATACAAAATTATTATCAGTTAGAGATTTTAACCCTATACTTCCATTGAATTACACATTGGATCTACTGCAAGAATAATTTCTCCTTCACTTAGTTTAAAACATAGAAAATAGATGGGGGGAGGATTCAATAGAAGAGAGCCCTCAAACACTAAAAGAATCCATGTCCACCCTCTTGTTTTAGACATTTTTAGATGACATTAGTGGCTAGGATTCTTTGAACTATTGAGGGATATGATGATGACATTTCATATGAATTTTCCATGGCCTTGAACTTTTAAACATAAGTTAGATCCACCACTTTGTTGATGGGATTATCTATTTCCATCAGTCCTGAGCTAATTAGTAGGGTGACATCCCTACCCCTAGGGATCCAATGCAAAAGAGAAAAAAAACCACCAGTTCCATTACTAAAAATAACTTCTTTACCACAAATGAAAAGCCTATTGAAGAAAAGAATGGAGTTAGGAGGGAAATCCTACCCTATCCCTGGGATGAGGTGGCCTACCATATCCTAAAATACATCTCAAGTGAGTGGAGGTTGAGTGAATTCTAATGATACCATTTTAGATTACTCCATGAACTAAGGTTTCAAACAAAATTTCCCCTAGTTCAAAGTCTTAGTGTACCATACTTCCTCCTATAGTCCATCAAGGATAGGATTCAAAAAGTGAGAGAGGGAAAACACCAACACCTAGGACACCATGTCCTCATCAAACTGATAGTGGTGGATTCCTTGAGAAAACTAAGGATCCCTGTCCTTTGGTCCAAATTCATTGATATCGATAGAGATACCTTCATTAACACTCATACCCTCACACCAGGTGAGACCCCAACCACTAGTGTTGGAGGAAGAGAGAGAAAGGAAGAAGAAGAAGACGGGGCTCAGGAAGAAGAGGAAGGAGAGACATATGTAGAGAATATAGAGGAAGAACTATAGGAAGAGGTAGGAAAAGAGAAAGATGATGAGGAAAAGTAGGAGAAACATGAAAAACCAAGCCCTGAGAAAACTATTGAATCTAGAGAAGAAGGGGTATCCCCAGAGAAAGCAAGTTTGTCTCCAGGACCCAATGAAAAAGAGGTAGTTTCCACCTTATCTCCCTTCAGCACCCCAATCAAACCCAAAAAGAAAAGGAAAAGGGAATATCCTCTCTACTTTAAGACCAAAAACAACATGAGGATCAAGAAATGGAGGCCTAAAAGGCCCCTATCACAATTGAAGGGTCCCCAATTAAGAAAGAGGAGGTAGGGCTCACTGAAATAAAAGTTAAGGAAGTAACCTATGTTGAAAACATATCAAAGACTCCTATAGCATATGTAAGGAGGCCCACCACCATATCAACCTCCTTTAAACAACCCAAGGCATATAGCCCCCTCCAACAAAAAGTATAGGGGAAGCTACATGAGGAACAAAGCATGCTACAGGAAAAACAAAGTGTGCTACAAGAAGAATAGAAGGTGCTACATGAAGCGAAGATTGAGCAACACGAGGGGCATAACGTAACACAACAACTACATTAGTGGGAAGCTTCCCCAAAGACATTTGAGAAGGACTTCCCAAAGATCTAGGAGCCTAGTTTGAGCTCCTATTATAAATTCATTGAACGAGGGAGAGTTATTCCCCAAACAATTGTAATTCCACTTTTATTTGAACTAGAAGCAGAAAGAGGAACAACCCACAGATGGATGCATATTTCTAAGTCCAAAAGGTGGAATATGTGGGCCTCATGGAAGAGAAAGTCCTTGAAATGGGCAAATAGTTAAGTGAGATGAGAGAGAAAGAGTGCACAATGAAGGAACGATTATAGACAGAAAATAGATGGTTGAGGGAGAAGCTGCAGGAGAAGGAAACCCAACTGGCCATAGTGGAAAGCCTCTCCATGGAGGAATTAGAGTGCATGCAACCATCCAAATATTATGCACTCTTTCTTTAAGAATAGTGGATACAATTCCAAATACATACCCTAGCACAACATGGATCAATGCCATTTCAATATTAGAAACAATTCATTGAATTATGTGACCAAAGTAGCTTAGAAGACAGAGAAAAACTGGTTGAGTTCTACATGCATAATCTCATCTTGACTGATATGACTATTTGGGGTCCCAATGAAAAGTTGGGTGACATGCAACTGATGGCCCTAACATCTTGGTGACTCATGAGGAGGCCAGAGCCGAGGAGGTAAGAAAAGTAATGGAAATGGAAGAGAAAAAACCACTGCATACCAAGGAAGAGAATATAAACCCGATGACTTTCATTGGAAAACATGACATCATATCCAATGATGTTGATATAGCACCGAAACACATTTCCACCTACGAGAAGGCCATCTCACATTTTGAAGACACACTCAGGCTATTAGGGATAGAAAGATAGCAACTATGCCAAAGAATATGGAATTCCTTACCCCTAATCTCTAGATCAGGTAGTATCACTTTGTGGAAAGGTTCAGGAATTCATTGGAAAGGACACCCCTATACAAAATACTCATGCAAAGATTAAAAATCAACTAGATTGAACTCAAGCTCAGTCCACCCTTGTTGCTAGGCCTATAGGAAGGAATAAATGAAGAAGAGGAGAGGAAGCAGTGGTAATCTGAGGAGCCTTGGCATGTTAGACAGGCCACCAAAGCCATCAAAGACATGGAAATAGGTGGTTGAGTGGCTCAAAGGATGAAAAATAACTTGAGTAGGGGGGTGATGATGAGTCTCATCAATAGGTGTTGAGCCTCCATTTTGTCTAGATTTTCATTCTTTTTGCTGAAAAACACTTATTGCATTCAGAGGTAATGTGTTATTGTTATATGAATTTTCTTTGTTTTGATGATTTGAAGCGATTTTATGTGAAATTAGGACTAATAATAAGTTATCCTTATGGTAGGTGCATAATTATTTTTCTAACAGTAGTTCGTATTCTAATAGTGAAAATTTTGTTCTCACCTCCACTTTTTTCATATATCAAGTTGTCATGATGGAAAAAGAGCATATAGGTTTTGAAGAGAATAGGTTCAAGATGGTGACATGTTCCCTTAATCACACCTGAGTCTTCAAAGAATGCGTAGAGCTAAGGTCAAAGCACATGGTCAAACTATTTCTAGAAGCCACAAAGGTTGTTAAAAGTTTCATACTCTCATAACGTTTATGACGAAGATTTCATGCTCGTCACTGGTCATTATGATTATATGGAAACTCTATATTAATATGAATCCAGTTGATAGTCAAGTCTCTTATTTTCATGCAGGAGTTGGTTTTAAAATCTAAAATTATAGCTGCTAATAACCTTCGATCTGAGTAACTCAGAGGCATCATTGTTATAAATATGAATGCCGTGAAATATACAAAAAAAGAGAAGATTAAGATTTATAATTGTATTTTGATAGACAGAGGTCGACTTTGTAAAGAGAGGGAGGAGCCTGCATGCCCAGTGGGATGATCCCTAGAGGGGACCACTGGAACGATGCTCTGCATGATTCTACACTGATGTAACAGGGCTTCGAAATTAATACAAAATGGCATCTGGATTATATTCCTAGTTTTCCTTTCAACCTTTTGAGATTGTGATTTAACTGTTGCAAGGGAAACAAGCTAGGTGGTTTGGGCCCACCAGCTAGTCTATTGCCCCATACCTCCTAGGATTTTTTTTGCATTCTATTTTGACAAATGCATAGTGTGTAAGTGTGAGTAACTCTTCTTTATGCTTTGATCATTTGATATTTGTAATTTCATTCCACAGTTCTTTTTCATTGCTATGATCATTTGAGTTTGATTAATGATGTCATTGTTTTATTGGAATGTATTTCTGTGAAGACTAAGACAGAGTATACGTAATGAATGGTTCCTTACTGCATATCTAATTTTTATTACAAATTAAGTGTGATACTTGCCTTGATCTCATTTGCTGCATAACAGGGATACCATGGCTTTCTAAGAGTTCTAGTTTATTTAACTCATCATGTAGCATTCATGAATACCTTAAAACCATTATTTGAGATATGAAAATGATCCTCGCACTCACTCCTGAAATCTTAATAATAAAATGCTAAGCTTAGCATGAGGAGAGATTGTAATCTTATTTTATTGGCAAAGTGAAGTTCTCACATAATTCTTAGAATGTCTTAAGGTTAAATTTTTTTATTGATATTCCTTCATGCTGCTTTAAGCAATACACATACTTGTAGAATATTTTTGTGATGAAGAGAAAGTACTTAATGATTTTATAAAATCAGGGTGAGATTGAAAGCAGTAGGAAATGTATTTATCGTATTTGTTACTATTTCAAACTTTCCTTACAGTTGAGTACTAAATTGTCTCCAGATAAGTAGTGCATATATAGTCTAGATTCCTTTTAAAGAATTCAATGGTTTTATAAGATTAGTTGGAATTAAGTAGCTTCATGCTTCCTAGTTTTAATTCATGCTTTCCATTTTTTCAACTTATCACGTAATCCTTTGAGAGGTTTTGAAAATTAAATGACATTATTTATTTTTTGAATGGTTTGTTAGTTTGAGTGGAATCTACATTCCCTTGTCCCATAGACAAATGAGGTAGACTTTCTACAGGAGTCACTCAACCTAGAAGAGGAGCCTGAAGTAGATTCACATTGCGTTTACTTTTCTTTGAAGAATCTTGTTCCTTTTTTTGAATAATGCCTTTGAATTGTTCAAGAGCTTGATTTTTATTCCACAAATCCCTCAGGACTTCTTCTGGCATATATTTTGCTACACATCTAAGTTTACCATCCCAGATTGGCAATTTAAATGTTGGTGTAAATCTTGCATTTATACCACTCGACATTTTGGCATTCTTTCCAGGGAGGCGTTGTAGGATAAGGCCTCAACAATTTGTCATGCTTTTCCCTTTCCTTCGCAAATGAATTTTTAGATTCGTGTGATTCCCCTTGCTTGCTAAAGCATACTGGATGGTATTGCCAGAGAGCTCACAAGCCTGGTTTGTTTTCCGTTACTGCAATTCAGTATTTAAGAGTGACTTTTTTTACTACAAAGTGTGATGCGTGGTTTGTTTTCCTTTACTACAAGCAATTTTTTAGTGTGATTTTATTCACTCAAATGAGTTTTTTTAATTTCTGGTTAATTTATTTGGAAACTAGCTTTTAGGTGATTCGCTTGCTAAGCTTACAATCTTGGTTTGTTTCTTTTAATTGCAATTGAACTTCTGAGTTAGTGTGTTTCTATTTTTATAGTGCTATAAGAACCCCCCACTTTAAATCCATGTGCTAACAAGATCTTCCAGCTGGTAGGAAAAATTCCAAGTAGTTTGATGCTACTCCAAGAGCTATCTCAAATCCTAGCAAAAGCTGGGGTCTCTGCTTCTCAAGAAGAACACATTCTGGTAGCAATTATAAATAGACCTATTGCCCCAGAAATAAAGAACCATGAGGATCCAAAAGATTTTTCCAGGGAAACTGAAGAATTATAGATCACGTTTTATGAGGAGAAACCATCAAAAGTAGAGATTAAAGAGCACCCACCATACTTATCATCAGATCCACCATGCACTTTAGGAGACAAGTAAAGAAATTTGGAGGACTTGTATGATGACCAATAATATATGGATCCCATTAAATATTGGTTTCAGATGACTATTAGTATCCACTCCTCCTTTATCATTCGACAATTTGTAGCATCACATCAGTTATTGCAGCTGGATCCTCATGTTTCGGTATATTCTCGAATATACTTTTCAAATTTGAACAAGAGTAATATTATCCTCTTGTTTCACACATGGTTGCATTGGAAGTACTCCTATACTTAAGAGGAAGTCTTCCGCTTCTTAGGGTGGAGTAGGATAGAAGAATAAATCAATGCCATGAATAAATATGTTACAACAACTCTATTAGGGCTCTGACTTCCAA
Source organism: Pinus taeda (assembly GCA_000404065.3). Lineage (NCBI taxonomy): Eukaryota > Viridiplantae > Streptophyta > Pinopsida > Pinales > Pinaceae > Pinus > Pinus taeda. The sequence continues at coordinate 3,430 of APFE031526757.1, read as the reverse complement.
AGTATGGCCATTGAAACTGCTTTAATCCACATTGGTTGTTAACACACACATCTATGGTAAGTCTTGTTGAGTATCATTCACTCTGATATCTCATGATTTTGTGAAAGTGACCATGATTAATCACTCTAATGAGTTGTCATCTGAGATATGTATTTTCAGTTTCCTTTAGAAGGTATCATTGGAAAACCTCCTATGGTGGACCACTCTTGTAAAGATTGTTGAGTTGCATTATATTCTTTCCATGACTAGCCTCCCTAGTTAACTAGTGGGTTGGAGGGGGGCAGAGCCCCCCCTGTCCAAGAGGTTTGAGGGGGGTGGGTAGCCCCCGTCTACAGGGTTTGGGGCAGTGCCCCAGGGAAATTTTTTTGGAACCTATATTAGGTTGGGCGGACCTACCTATGGTTTTGTGCATGGGTTTTGCACATGATTTTTGACGCGATGGTTTTCGGTCCATGGTATTGGACGCTTCTAAATGTATAAATATGTATTGTAACATTGAAAGGAACATAATGAAAAATCAATATGGTAGTCTCAGTTTTTGGATCCAGGGGGAAATCTCTGTGTTTATGTGTTTTATGTGTTATGCTCTCACATTGTTTATTTTTTGTGTTTTAGAATTTGTATGTAGGTAATTTTTGTATGGGGTTAAAAAATACATTTGGTATCAAAGTTTTTTTTGCTTCAAGGGAACAACTTTAGTACTGAGGGGTTTGGCTTGGGCCTGTGGTAGACCCTGTTCAGTGGGAGATCTACAGGATCGATTCTAGTGGTGAAAGAAGATGGAGAGCAGTGGAAAGATAGAGATCGATAAATTTAATGGTTAGAGTTTTGAGTTATGGAAACTCAAGATGAAGAATCTATTGGTAGAGAAAGATCGGTGGATTGTGGTAGATCAGGGTAGTAAACCAATGGGAGTGCCTGATGAAGAATGGAAGAAGTTGGATCGGAAGGCAAAGAGCATAATACAATTGTGTGTCTCAAATTCATTATTTCTAAATGTATGAGGGGAAGCTATGGCTAAGGCTTTGTGGGTCAAGTTAGGAACTTTGTACCAATCTAAGTCTCTGGTGAATAAACTGTTCCTACAAAAAAAGTTGTATAACCTGAGGATAAAAGATGGGGACTCGGTGACAGAGAATCTAAAGGAATTTAATACTATGGTAACTCAGTTATTATCTGTTGATATTAAAATTTCAGATGAAGATAAGTGCATCAGTTTGTTGTGTTCTCTACCATATTCATGGGATAGTCTCGTTATTGCAATAGGTAGCAATGTAACTGCCTTGTAGTTTGATGAGATAGTCCCATCCTTGCTGATGGAGGAGATGAGACAGAAACATATGGAGAGATGGAATGGTGATTCCTTGTCTATACGAGGATTGTCCCAAAACGGAAACAAAAATAAGTCATCGAGTGGGAGATATAAATCTAGAGGGAGATCTAAATCTCTAGCAAAACCTATAAGGTGGTGTGCTGGAAATGCAGAAAAGAAATGCACTACAAAAGGGACTGTAAATCTAAACCACCTAGCAAAGGAAAGGGATCTGATGATGCTGTAAGTTGGTGTGCTGGAAATGTGGAAACGAAATGCACTACAAAAGGGACTATAAATCTAAAGCACCTAGCAAAGGAAAGGGATCTAATGATGCACTTTCGGCAGAGGCGAAAACCACCTCAGATGAAGGTGGGGATGTTTACTTGGCTTCTTCAAGTATCCATGTACATCATGAGCCATGGTTGATTGACTCAGGTGTATCCTTTCACTTCACTCCCCATAGAGAGTGGTTCTGCGAGTATGAGAAATATGATGGTGGTGATGTCTTCTTGGGGGATGACAACAAGGCTAGAATCATTGGTCACGGAAAATTTAAGCTGAAGTTACAAGGTGGAAGGATTATAAGACTTTTGGGTGTTTTTCATATTATTGCATTAGACATAAATCTTATTTCTATAAGCAAGCTGGATGATGCAAGTGTAAAAATAGTGTTCGAGAAAGATACCTACAAGATGGTTCGGGGAGCACTGGTATTGATGTAGGGAGTACGGATTGGAACTCTGTATAAGCTGCAAGGTAGCCTTGTTATTGATAGGTGCAATAGTTTTGTGGTTCATGAAAGTGGAGCAGAAAATCTAGTGGTCTCTGGAGAAAAGACCATTCTATGGCATCAAAGTCTTGGACATATTGGAGAGAAGGGAATACTTCATGGTAAAGGTATGGTAGAAGGTATGACTAATATCTTTCTCGATCTTGATTTATGTGAAATTTGTGTATATGGGAAGCAGAATCAGGTGAGTTTCCCTCTGGTGGTAAGAGGATGAAACAAATATTAGAGCTTGTGCACAGTGATGTGTTTGGACCTATGAAGGTTCCATCACTAGGTAAGTCTATGTATTATGTATCATTTATAGATGACTTCTCAAGGAATACATGCATATATTTCCTCAAGAAAAAATCTAAAGTCTTTGATATGTTTAAAGAATTTAAGGCTCTGATGGAAAACTAGACAAAGAAGAAGCTAAAGGAGCTAAGGACAGATAATGGTGGAGAGTTTTGCAGCAAGGAATTTGAAGAATTTTGTAAGAAGTTTGATATAGCACGACAAAAGACTACTCCATACACACCTAAGTAAAATGGAGTTGCAGAAAGAATGAACAAGACATTGATGGAAAGGGAAAGAAGCATGCTCAGTGGTGCTGGGTTAGGACAAGAATTCTGGGCAGACGCTGTGGAGAAATCATGTTACCAGGTCAACAGATCACCTTCATTAGCGTTGGAGGATAAGACTCCACAAGAGGTATGGACTGGTAAGAAACCATCTCTTTCACATCTAAGGGTATTTGGATGTGGTGCATATGTACATGTTCCAAACGAGAAAAGAACAAAGTTGGATAGTAAATATTAAAAGTGCATCTTTATTGGGTATAAGGATGGTTTAAAGGGTTATAAGCTTTGGAACCCAGTAACAAGGAAGGTTGTGTACAACTGAGATGTGTTGTTCAGAGACGTGAAAAATGTTATTAAACATGAAGTCCCATCAAAGGAACCTGAGAAGATAGAGTTTGAGCTAAAGGAGGAAGAATTGGACTCTACAATAGTAGAGGAATCAGATGAAGAGCCACAAACTCCAGTTGTGAGAAGATGAGTTCGAGAAAGAAGGTAGCCAGAAAGGTATAATCCATCTGCTTTCTGTTCAAATTTTGCTTTATCTATTACTGATGATGATCCTAGAATTGTGAAGGAAGCAGTAGATTCAAAGGATGGAAAACTATGGAAAGAAGCCATGGTTGATGAAATGGCATCTTTGCAGAAAAATGAGCCTTGGGATTTTGTGGAGTTGTTGGCTGGAAGGAAACCGATTGGCAGAAAATCGGTGTTCAAGAATAAGACAAATGTAGAAGGAAAGGTGGAGAAATATAAAGCTTGATTGGT
>APFE031526752.1:0-31945 GCA_000404065.3 Pinus taeda | reverse complement strand
TGAGGCGAAAATGTCCCTATACTCCTCCATGACCTTGTCCATATGTTGCTTCTGTTCAGAGGAGCCCTATGAGGAAGCCATGGCCATAAACTTCTTCTTGCCTTAGGGGAGAATTATAAGGAAAATAAATTTCCTAGTCTAGGAAATGATCTTATTGCATTTCTTTATAGTGATCAAAGAGATGGAGGTAGGTGGGACTACCTCTGGTATCTTGTACAAATTATTAGCCAAAGTAATAATCACATAGAAATGTCTACACTCATATACAACATGTCACTTCCACAAGTATGGTTGTCCTAAAAATACATCAGAGACTTCAAGAGGAGCAATGTCACACAATACCTCATTCGTGATGTGCTTCATGCTATAAGGAAGGCGACACTACTGGTTGATGCAAAGGTCTCGTCCTTGGTGAAGCCACCCAATGGTGTATGGTTATGGATGTGTTGTAGTCTTTAGGTCGAGCCGCTTCATGACTTCTGTTGAAATGAGGTTCTTTTGGCTCCTGCTGTCGACAATGAACTGCAGCGGAGAACCCTTCACCCACATCTATGAGTGGAAGAGGCATTCCTCCTCCTCTAGATCTTCAGGCTCAATTTTCTTAATCTTCTTGGTGGCCATAATGGCACTCGGCTCCGCATCAATGATTTTCTTCCCTTTGTCAGTCCCCTTATCAAGTTCTGATTCAGATTCGGAATGTGTGTCTAATTCGGAAGCCTTCAGCTCAGCCACCAGTGCCTTCTTGGCTCGATAATCACTTGTATTGTGATTGGAGATCTTATGGAACTCACACAATTTTTTCGTGTCCTTATTCATCTTCATGGTGTTGCTCTTTGCTTGTGGCTTTGGCAGGTTGTCCTGGGTAGCCACACCTTGGCTTGGTCCCTTGTTATGTGGTTTGGGGGTGCATTTTCCTTGTTTTGGATTCACAGATCCAAAGTCTCGCTTCTTCTATTTAAACTTCTGCTCAATCTTTACAGCATACCGATATGTTGTGCCAAGTGAGGAAATATCTAGGAACTCCATCTCATCCTGGATTTACTTACAACCGCGGTACTTAGGCACCAGATTCTCCTCAATATCCTTGATACCTAACATCACGTGAAGGGTATGGAAAGAACTTGTGAACACCAACACATCTTGGTCCCTTCCCTGCCGTAACATGGTCCAATTTATCTATTTATCTTCATAGCTCCTGAAATGGTATTATTGTTCCTTGATGGCACATCAGAAAGAATTCCAAGTGGGTGTAGCTGAAAAAACGATGGTTCACTCTCGTCCTTTTTCTCACAGTAGGTTTCCCACCAATCCTTGACGTGTGGAGCCTATTTGAGAAGTGCAAACATAATCATTTCCCAATTGGAAAATTCATGAACTAAAATATATCCTTCCAATAGATTTAACCTTTTATCTACAACGTCTACATCTATTAGGCCTTTGAATATGGGAATATCGAAGTTAACTTGTACCTTAAAAGGGGTGGCACCTCCAAAGTGTTTGCTGGGTGAAGATGCATCACGTGTGGGTAGGCGTCGAAGGATCTGGGTAAAGTTATCCATCATCACATCCCTTTGTTGCTCGAGGGCTTCTTCAAGCAACATTTTGAAAGGATCTCCTGCACCCTCATCTTTTTTTTCTTTCGCCATGGGAGGTCTTCAGGTTTTGTGAGGCTGATCCTGCAATGGTGCATCACATACCACTTAGGTGCTAAGCACTTCTCTACGCCCTTGGTTTTCTTGGATCCCCACAACCAAGTGCCAAACAACATCATAGATCCAAGGCATTGGGTCTTTCACAAAAGTTAATTACAAAGGAGTTACGAAAACTCAAATCCCCATAATTCTTCATTGCACTTAGGTGTTAAGCCTACTCTACGCCCTTGGCTCTTTTGGGTCCCCACGACCAAGTGCCACTCAACATCGCAAGTTCCTTGTATCATAACCTTTTCAAAAATGAACTAGAATAGAGTTACTATGTCTCCTTCTTCCGAAATACTCCATAACACTTAGATGATAGGCCCTGCTATGCACCCCTGGTTGTTTGGGTCTCCACGATTAAACACAAATTTATCTCGAAAGCCCTCTATTATCATAACCTTTATCAAATATTCATTTAAACAAGAGTTACGAGGTCTTCCACATCCGATATACAAACTTTGAGATGATGTCATGATGATGTCATCATTTCCACATGGCATCTTCTTCGTTCTTCCTTGTCAGCTTGTCAAGGCCAATCACCTGTTTCCATGTTTCCCATTGGAAGAGAGAGAAAGAGTCCCTCGGTCTTTTGGTTTTGCAATGAAATCCTTTATAATTCCTATTCTTTGCAACCTCGACACTTTTAAAGAATTTCAGAATTCCTTTGAAATCTTTTCACATCCATCATTTGAAGTGTTACCTCCTTGGTCAAACCAATCTAGTTTAGTCAGCTATTCACCAAGTTAATTTGATATTTTGGTCAAACAAGTTGATTAATTATTTATAAAGGGCTCTCCTTACTTTTCTAATCATTTTTTCTTTGTACTTAAAAATGCTTTCTTAGTTAGCAATGTTCTCAATGTTGTTTACTTATCGATTTCTTGTTCCCCTATATAATCACCATGTGTTACTATTTTGCATGTGAAACATGTTACAAAAGAAACATCATATACATTTATGTACCGTAAGTCATTAAAATATATGAAATGAAATAACTACTAAATATTTGTATTAGAGATTAATCATGCATCCTTGGAATTTCCCATTATATATTTCACATATACATGATACCACTTGGAATTTCAATGCCAAATGCATCATATAAAATGTTTACAAGTTTGTTAAGAAAGGTAATATTTCAACTTCTCTCATCTTAAACTGTAACATCATCCTCTTACTATGAAATTCAATATTAATACTAGCTTTAATTTAAACACTAACTAAAATTAAAAAATACTAATTAATTCATTATTATGTATTGTTGTGCAGGAAGAAGATCTATGGAATGCATAAAAATGTATGGAACATTGGGGTAAAAATGTTTTTGTTCCTTTCTCTACAAACATGTTCTCCCACGGAACACTTCTTCCTCAAAAACATTAAAAAAACACTCCATTTAATTTTCAAAAGTATTTAATTCATAAATATAATATCACAAATTCATATATTATTTGAAAGTAGTGAATATGAAGGCTCGCTTTCTACTTTGATATTGTTTTGAAATTATCAAAGCCTTCAAACAAGGTAATGTGGACAATTAACTACCCACCTTTATTTCACACTTGGTATACACATAAACCAAACTTTCCATGCCCCAAAATTTAATAAACCAAAACTGATAATTAATGTATTAATATGTACTGTCATGTAGGAGGGAGGTATGCATAAGAAGTTTATAGATAGGGAAATTATGCACAGAACCAGAACATCGTGGAAGAAGTTTTATGTTCCTTGCTCCCTACACCTATTGTCCCCCACACCAATTCATCTTCATATGCATTAAAAGGACACTTTGTTTAATATTGTATAATAAGTATTTAATTCAAAAACATGTTATCACAAATGCACATAGCATTCATGAACCTTGAATACCAACATTAGTTGTTTTTAGTTTTTAAATTTTCTAAGGCATGGAACATAGTTTTGAAAACTGCACATTGAATCATCAAATGATCCTGATATAAAATAAAATGATCCCACCTCAACCCAATCTTAAGGAGAAATGTATCCATAGATGCAAAACATTACAAATTAAAGTTTATGTTCCTTGCTTCACACACCCATTCTCTTACACTACACTCTATTCTGACATGCATGAAAAAAAGACTTCATTTAATATTAGATACTATGTTTATTTTTAAAATTAAAATAATTCATGTCTACGGAATAAAGTTCCCTTTGCACCCTTAATTCTCATTAATTAATTAATATGTACTATCATGTGGAAGGGAGGCACGTGGAAGGAGAATCAAAACATTCTAGAATACTTCTTATTCACACATATTAAAAGATACTTGAATTAATATTGCATAGCAATAAGTATTTAATTCTAATATATGAAGTCACAAATGCACATAGTATTCAAAATCCTTGAATAACAAGATTTAGTGTTTTTAAATCTTAAATGATCAAACTCATTGAAAAAAGTTTTGAAAACCTCACATCTGGTATCAAGCTAAACAAACCCATGTTGATTCACCCTTAAAGGGAAATATACATGGAGATGCAAAGCATTATGAATTAAATATTTTTCTCCTTGCTTCGTACACCCATTGTCTGATAAACACTCCTTTCACACACACATTAAAAAGAGACTTTATTTAATATTAGACACTAATTTTATGTTTAAATTTAAAATAATTTCGTCCCTATAGAATAAAGTTCCCTTTGCACCCTCATTCTCTCGCACAAATCCCCCTTTTGCACATCATTCAGTCCACACAAACTGACAACTCTACGCAACTGTTCTCTCACACAACTATATCTGTAAAAGTTAAGAAAAAAAAAAAAAAAAAGGAGTTTAAAATGAAAGAAGAGATGAAGGCAATAGAAATACATGTCTTGTTGCCAACGTCGAAGCACTAACCTAGGAAACATACTCCCCCCCCTCCCCCCTAACTTATGTAAAGAAGTTGGTCACTCACCCAAAGAATGACCACTTAAAAAATTAAACACTTTAAAATGAAATAAGAGATGAACACAATAGAAATACATGTCTTGTTGTCAATGTCAAATCACTAACATAGGAAATATACTCCCCCCCGCACCCCCTCCTTGACTTATGTAGAGGAGTTGGTGAGAGCACTCACCTAGGGAATGACCACTCACAAAATTAACCACTTTAAATTGAAATAAGAGATGAACACAATAGAAATACCTGTCTTGTTGTCAATGTCAAAGCACTAATCCAACTTATGTAGAGGAGTTGGTCAATCCATAAAACTAGACAAAATAATCAAGAGTCAATTTGGCAAGACAAAGATTAATAAATGGTTTAGATTTCCACATAAGAAAGGAGAATTTGATATTTCTTAAAATAAAAATACAATGCATTTCAAATATTGCATAATTTTAGGATTTTCTGAAATGATGTTAATCTAATTTTTCATTTTATGATTCTTATTAATTTTCCTTCAAATATTGGTTTTTTTCCTTTCAAATTATATATTTTTTATATTTATAAAATATAAATATGATATATATATTTGAAAAAAATTATATTAATGATTCAAAAATTCATTAAGTTTGTAAAAATAACTTATCACCTATTAATATTAAATTAAATTATAATAGAAAATTCCTAACATAATATTGTTTTATTTTGAATCAAATTTTATTGGTCAATATTTTGTCATCACAAAACACTAGAGCACTCAACAATAAAGAATAAGTATCAAAATTTACAATTTAATGGATTTTGTTGCAATATAAAATAGAAAATCAATTAAACCTACACAATTGCCTTATCTAGAGAAGGCTCGATGAACAATATTTTAAATTTGTACTAGCTATGCCTACCTAAATAAAAGACGAAGAGACATTCCTTGTTACAACTACTAAGTCCCTCATTTTTATAGGCTTGATAGGAGACATCATATCCTTTTAGTTCAACACTATTTTGCACAAGTAATATTTTCTTCTTTTGCTTCATTTCTGTCTATAATAACTTTCTGCACTATCATTTTTATCTTTTAATAAACATATTTTCCAATACAAATCAATGGTAAGGAGGCATTGGTTATACCTTTCATGGGTGTGCCTAGCTAATCTCATAAGGAATGTTTTCCATAACATTTGAATTTGAGATTGAATCGATCTATCATATTAATAAATTGATATATTAAAGAAATCATTAAATTATAAAATAATTATGTATTACATTTATGTAAAATAACATCTAACATTTTAGCTCAAGAGATTTAGAATAAATTAAATAGTGACACAATTCCAAATTCTTTGAATAAAATTGATGCACCAAATGAGATTTTGAAAACTTAAAGTACCATGTGGCAAGTTCCAAATAAGTACCATGTCACCAGTTTGAAATTCTTTGAACAAAATTATGCACCAAATGATTTTGAAAGCCTAAAAATCCCTGTAGCTGCTCAAACCATAAATTATACCAATTTTACTTGAAGAAGAAGAAAAAAAAAAATGAAACCTGAAAAAATTATTAAAAAAATACATTGATTTAGTTAAATGCTATTTGAGATAGTAGAACTGAAACCTTCAACCCCTTTCCTATATGTTTTAAACCTAAACTCTATTTCAACTGAAATAAATTAGTTCAAACTAAAAAAGATATCACTTAAGAAAAAGTATTTATATTTAAAAATGAAATCGTGTTATCATTCCTGTATGAAACAAAAGCTTAAGAATACGCATAAAATACTTTTCTTCAAATATGAAATAACGCCATAATTGCGCTCCAAACCCAATCAGCCATCGAAGGAAACAGAAACTAGTAAAGGGTGTCGGGAAGAGTTAGCAGTGGTAGCAAAACTATAAATATATTATTGGGTACATATATTATTTTATTTAGAAGAGTACTGAGTGCGCCGTTTTGGTATTCACGCATGGATACCGTCAGCAACTCCGGTGTTAGAGAATGCGTTAAGAGCGAGCGCGTTAAGGAGAGCTAGAGCGTTACTGATCAGTTCTGACTCATTCTGCACGCGGACCTTCACCATCGCGCTAATCTTCCCCTCCGCCGCCTTCACATCCTCGAATCCGTTGAGGCAGGAGTCTTGGTCGGTGAGGGCGGCACTCATAAACGTCTGCATGTCGTTCATTTGAGGGTTGAAGTTGCTGCGCTGCAGCTGCTCCAACTCCTTCAGAGATTTCTGAATCTCGTCAACGGTGTCATCGAAATTCTGAATACAATCGTTCAGCGCCGCTCTTTCTCTGAAAACTCATCTCAGCGCTTCTGCCTTTCAGGCCTGCTGCCCAAACGGAGACCGCTCGGGCATTAACGAGGCTCACGTTCATGGCCGCCTTGACCAGATCGCAAAGCGTGGGCTTCGGAGGTCCGGTGTATGGAGAAAGCGACGAAACACAGAGCTGCGGATACCGGGTGGCCTGGCACGACGATTTGATAAATTCAGCGATGCTCGTATCGCTGTGCTGGGGATTCGCGTCCTTCGCCGTAGCTGAAGCCATTATCGCAAAAACTATGATAACTAAAACAGTTGCAGGCCGTGAATCCATGGCGATACAATATGAAAAGAAAGAACAAGAAATGAAAAGCAGCGAAGGCGAACCCAGGGACGGAAAAGGGTTGTAAGTGGGCACAAGCACATATTATTGACGCTCTTTCATCCCGATATATATAGCCGACTCCGCGCCTCTCGATATTTTCAATTAACCATTCCAGGTTAGTGTCTCGCTGGACGGCCGATTCTCGAGGTTTGATTTGTTCCATGTTTTCATTCCCCGAGCACTGGGTTGACCTTATGCAGTGGGATGTAATGCGCGTAGTTTAAAAACGAAATACTATTTTTTTCTCACATTTTGGTAAAATATTTTGGTATTCTCAGATTCAAGATTTTGGAATTTTTTTTTTATGGTACTCAATCTATTTTTACCATTAAACAAACCAGATTCAAACACTTTTATCATTACTATTATCTTTGTAAAGAAAAAAATTGCCCAATCCTTCTTCCAATTTACTCAATTTGTACACAACTTTAGATGTAATGAGGTAGCAGTAAATATATAGGAGATGAAAATATGAAACAAAAAATTAAGTTTTGGAGATTTTGTTGGAATTTGGTTAATATTTTTTTGTCAAATTTTATATTTTATTATTTTAAATGGGGTATTGATTGTATATATGGATTTAGCATTTAAAAAAATCTTTGGAGCATTTAAATTGGGCTTCCCACATGATTCATATTCCATGGAAACTTTTTTCTTGAAAATAAAGTGTTATTTGGGTGAATTTTCTTAGAGTGCTATGTTTTGAAAAGCTTTTAAGTTTATTTTCTGGTCTAATCTATCTAGAATCTGTAAGGGATTCATTGAAATCAATAGTTTGGCTAGTGAACTATGTGCTATCAAGTGTCCAAGGGTTTTTTTTTAAGGGCCTTGAATCTCGGTTTTTAAGAGCATTGAATATATATAACACAAATCAAGATTCTACCACAATTATTTTCACTAGATCTAGTGAGAAATCTGATAAAAACTCCAAAAACTCACACTTAAATACAACTCTTTTTAGATATGTAAAAATTAAATTGAGGTATAATGCTTTTTTTTTATTTAAGTTGAATTTTTAACATATAAGTTTTCTTTAAATCTTTTTCATTTTTATATAATTTATAAATAACAACTACATAAAATTATTTTGGTTAAAAGTTTATAAGGATTTTAATTTTTAGTTTTTTATTGTAAGATTATTTAATATTGGATAATATTCCATTCTTGGATGGTAATATCTTTTTATAATATTATAGTGAATTTATTAATTTTTATAATTAGTAAGAAATGTGAAATTGTATAACTTACATGTTTTATTTCTAAATCTATATGGTTTCAATGGAAACTACAACACATATGAAATGGATATCAATTTCCAATTGTAAAAGTTGATGAGCTTTTTTTAGATTAAAGAGACTAAGTTGACTACAACCTCATAAGAATAGATGCACTCTTGGGAGATGCATATCCTCTACGGGCTATAAATGTCAATGAGCTACAACCTCATAAGAATAGATGCACTCTTGGGAGATGCATATCCTCTACGGGCTATAAATGTCAATGAGCTTTACCAAATCTCGAAGAACATGCCCAATACAACCTATTAAAAATACATAGGCTATTAACATACACCTTTCAAAAGAGCATATGGTATACACAACTTTTAATGCTATTATGTGACATGCATATCCCTTTACATTTGTAGGCTATTAACATACACCTTTCAAAACATACACTTTTCAAAAGAGCATGTGGTATACATAATTTTCAATTTTATTTTGTGACATGCATATGGTTTGACATATGTGAAAGTCGTTGAGCTTATTAGTCCTTGCCATATGGCAATGGCATGGGATTATAGTAATCACAAATGAGGTGGTTACTATTAGTTGAGTTGCTTATTAGGGCCGGTTACTATGGTGTAATAAAAGTTTAGATGCATATAGTCATTTATCGTCTTATTTTGTCTCTTCCCGAGGCATGGAGGCAAAAGAATTACGTTATAATTATTTATTTGTTTTGGATCACGGTTAGACAAGTGCGACAAAAACAATGTTAGCTTAATGCTAGCATTAATTACTAGACATTTAATGTTTCGGAGAATGTTCACTGATATCTCATATCATTTCCTGCATGAATATGCACGTGACAAGATTGCATGAAAACGTTGGCAAGACTGTCGTGGGGAGAGTGGCAAGCGTGCAATAATTGTTGCTCCTTCATGCAGCTGCAACTCTAAATGGGCTTGTTGTTATGTTGAAGAACATATATGTTGTCAACAGGCACACCTGTTCATCAACCCGGTCTCCTTTTTCTACTGAGGCATTTGGGATTATTCTTTTTAGGTGTTTAAGTGCATGCATGTAACATTCCATGGTGCTTTGTGGCAAGAGGCAATTAACCCATGGCATACTACCTCATAATCTGGCAATCTGGTGTTGAGACATTTGAGTTCCATGTAGCACTGTGGCAGGACACTACCTCTGAAATCAACAACTTTTATTTTCCTGCATAATTATCAATTTTCATTAATTTTCATTTATCATGTTTTGCCCTACAGAATTATGAAAAAATTTCATTTATGAGTTTGCAGAATTATCAATCATAATTTTAGAACAATAAATCAAATTTACACATTTAAAAAAAAATGGTTATCGATACTTACTAAACTTCAGGGCTGCATCAGCTTAGGTGTACTGAAAGGCTAGAAATCAAGATTGAAGTCTCAAGTACTGATTACTCAAGCTACTATATGTTGAACCTCTCATTACTCAAGCTACTATATGCTCTAGCTTATGTTCCAGCTCCCACCTCTCGCTCAGCTCATCACACCTTTAATTTGGCTGATCAATTGTATCTTGATAGTCTACTCTTGCTTTCAATCTTACTATCATACAACCGTCTAATATAATGTTGTTGGATTGGATCTCATGGCATACCTTCCATTCTATTGAGTACTAGTCCTCATTCGTCGAACATTCTACTATTGTGTCTCATAGCTCTAGCGAAGCCATAGATGAAAAATGTCAGGGAGAGGGTGGATGATTCACCAACTCCATTAGCTTAGTTCCCATCAACCTGCACTTCGATTGTAGTGCTATTCAACTTGGTATGAGAGCATTTCTTTTGATTTATTTAATGCTTCCAGACTCCAATTATGATTTTGATTAACAGCAATGTCAGAGATTGACATGAAAATCTTTTCCTTTGTCTAAAAGACATCCATACACAGGTGGAATGTGATTTCTTCCTTTGTTGATGAGCAATCATGCCCCCTTCTTCTGGTGGAGGAACAACTTCATCAGAATATTTCTTTTTCTTATTATCCTTCAAGCCTTGTTCCTTTCTTATGAGTCATCTATCTATTCCATAACCTTGGTCTCTTTTGGATCAAATGAATTCTACTGACCCACCCTACCTTACCTTGGTTCCACATAAATTATTGTACCATAATACCTAGGTATTATGTATCTCCCTTTCGTTATGTGATCCAACCTCGAAGCCATAATGTATTAGAACGAGGAGGTCGTAGGGAAACTGCTTCTTTCTCCTTTGTCTCGTTGGCCAAATACTCTCAATGGAGTGCTTCCCACTCCCCTGATTATAGATGGATTGGCGGAATGGAGCTGGGTAGACAGAGCTAGGTTACCTCAAACTGCTGCGAGATGTCTACTGCATTTAATGGAAAAACTACTCCTCAAAGACAAACTAATAGAACAACTTCTCTCTTCTCTTTCAACAAACCATATCTATACCTATTTCCTATGCTCTTGAACCCGGGAAGTAGCAACGCAATCCGTGTCATCCTAATTGTTCTGGTCAATTACGAAAACACTATGAGATGTGACTGAATGACGGGGAGCTACTGAGGTATTTTCCTCCACTCCGACAGATCGTTTGAAGGCAACACAACGTTAAGAAAATTGTGTAACAAACATTGAGAGTATCTCTTAGAATGCGGGTAAAGGAAGGAAAAGCCACAAGTAGCAACCATGCAATGCAACCGTTATCATGTCTATCTTACTTTTCTCAATCACAAGGATAGAAAACATGCCAACCAATGTCATCTTTCCATAAATTTAAGTTACTTTATTAACTTTTATGAACTAAACATTTCTACTTTATTGAATTTTGGGTGCTTTGACATTCAATTTCATCTTTATATTTCTCTTCTGTCTTTCGTGTCATTTCTGCTCCTTAGGTCAGGGCCACATCCCTAACCTCATCATGCTATATGACTTCCTCCCCCTGAGTGCTACTCATCCCTCCTACCTCTGCCATAGGCCAGAGCCAATCTTAATCGATCATTGCCAATAGAGGCACAACACATTCGAGCCTCTTTGTCTCATGGTCAAGCCAGCAGCTAGGGTCCCGCTCAGCTGCCATTGATCAAATCCAGCCGTACCATCTAGCCCATACCTGCCAGTCCCCAAACACCACAACATTCATTGTTGCCACAATCTCAAACATGACCAATAGTTTCTTCCTCACCCACCACCCCACCCCCCCCCCCCCCAACCATTCCTCAATTGTAAGTTATACCCTTAATGATATAATTTTTCCCCCGTCCTACCTCTTAGCTCTATTAGCTCCCTCCATAAGCCACTCTAACTGATCTAACTGCTTCACTCCTTCTACACTTTGTGCCCTGCCTCACTCGCTATTCTTATTGTTATCGTTAAACTGATTGAATAGGACTGACTGTAACAAGAAGGGTAAAATGTCCAACTAGGAGAGCCCTATGGTCGGTGTGTTTCAAGCCCAAGCTAAAAGGAGCCCAGGGAGGTGAGACTTAATATGCTAAAGCGTGTTCTATCACACTCTCCTTCCCCCATAAACATCCTTACTAGCCTTTCCACTTCTCCAAAACTAATTAGCTACAAATCGAGCACATACCATCATAGTAACACTCCTCCCATGATGGTATTTCCAGTTGTTCTCATGGTCGACAATACAATTTGATTCTACCCATCACTCATATGGATACTCATTCCTAGTAGGCTCCTCCTTCCTCTCGATAGATTGTTGTAGATCATTGCGTTTATTCAAAAATATAGAATATATGCTTTTGATTCCATAATAAGAATTTGCTCAATCGAGCTTTATAAATTTGGGAGTTATTCAAGAATTAGACAAGCTGGAAGACTTTATTCCATTCAAAAGATAGAGAATCTATGGCACAACTTAGAAATAACATTGTATCAGAATATCTTTTCAAGTGGAGTTTGACTTTGGACCCTATTGCGCCTACATCTATTTCTTTCTCGAATACTCTTCTATTCCCTTCTGAGAAAGAAGAAGATATATCCCTATTATATCTGATATTATATCTGAGATGATTACATTAGGTCTTGCTAGGATGAGAAACCCTTATTTCCCATCATATTCTAACTCAATGTCATAGTCGGCTCGGAAGCTCCACAATTTTTTGCAATTGTAAATCCAAATCAAAATCGCCTTAAATTCATTAGACTTGTCAACCCATTTCAATTTTCCAATGTTTGAGTCCGTAAAAGGTTCTTATTCTTTGTCCCATGACCGGGGTTTTCTTATTATTAGAAACTCCAGGTCTTGGGTTCAAATCCAAAAAGGTTTTTGGTATAACTCAATTTTTTGGGAAAGTTTTGGCATCTTTTCCTGTAATTCTTGGCAACCGTAGGTGTCAAGTATAAAATCTGGGGGAAATTTGCTAACAATTCAGTTTTATTTTAGAATCTATTCATAGTAGGATTTTGACTTGCTTGATTGGCTAGATTTTTCTTTGGGTAGGTAGACAATAGTTAGGTCGGAAGGCAGGGCTTTCACAAGACAGAAAACCTAGAGGTGGGTAGATACGACAGTTAGGTAGGATAGATGGATGCATTGAGCCATCCTGGAAAGATGGAAGAGCAAGGCTTGTTCTTTCTACAATGGCCTCTCTACTTAGGATTTTGAATTAGGACTACACATATATCCTCATGCTTTTCTATGAAGCATAGAAATGATGATGGAGATAGAGTATTTCCTTGAATTTTAAGCTTTGAAGGCGCTAAAGGTTACAATGAATACATGTTTTCAAGTTAACAAAATAAGTAAACAAAGCAAAGAATCTTATAGCAACAAATCAAGAGGTGGCCTCGAGTCATCAAGCCAATATCTTCTCGTGAGCGTGACATTGATAAACGTTCTACATATTTGAACAAAATGCATCTCTGTGACATTGATACATGTTCTGCATCTCTAAACAAAATTCATCGTTCTGCATTTGTAAAAAAAATGCATCTCTCGATGACATGGCTTGATGTATGGTCGAGTAGCCAATAGGTTTTCCCTTTAGCAGAGAAAAGCTATATATTTTCAACTAGCTCTTTAGCTCCTCATTACATGACTTATTACATGAAATTACAGTACACTGAAGGATCAATATATGAAATTACACTTCTTTTTATGTCTTCATCACATGACTTATTACATGAAATTACAGTACACTGAAGGATCAATATATGAAATTACAGTACACTCAAGGATAGGTATAGGAGTCTTCTCCAAATACAACCCTTAAAATCTTATTGACCATGATTACATCACAATACTAAAAGTCAGGTAGATGTGAGCCCGCATTTAATTATGAGTGGAATGCTTACTAGAAGGTGAAAATACCAACATTGCTCCCCAAATCAAGTTTTTTTCCTTGAAACATGGTACTGCAAATGTACAAGCTGCAATGTGAAATCTCCAGTATTAGAAGTTCTGATCTGAAATCTCTACATGCATGCCTATTGTTTCCATTTCCCTGATCAAGGAAGGGACTAGCTGTTATGCAACCTCCCTTGTTAAATGTTGTATCTGCTACATTATGTCTTACAAGGTGTATATTAATAACATATCTATTTTTACAAGGTTGTATCTCCATAATCACAACATAGTTTTTATGATGTTAGATTTTGCATTTTTCATAATATTATTGTGAGGCAACTTTATGTTGATTTACATGTCTAAAAAATAAATAAATATAAATCTGTGTAATATATGGGAGATTTGGTTTGAAAATCAAGGTTTGTATAGGGAGATGTTATCAAAAAAATTTAAATTAACATAAAACTATTTTAAAATTGAAATCATTATATTATGATAAAGATTTAATTTCTTATAATGTACCTTTTCTTAATTGCTCAATATGAAAAAATAACCACTTATAAAATTATATTTTTGTATCTTTATACATTTGATTCCTCTTAACAACTTAGGTTTAAAATAAATCCTCATAAAAATGTATAAGTTACTAGGATACACCTTCTAGGAGATCATTTAGCATTTATAACATTTAATGATATTATGCCACATGCAAATCCTTTGTCAGTTCTAAAAGTCAATCAACCTTACCTAAATTGGTTAGACTATGCCTACTACACTTAATTAAAAATATATAGGTTATCAATATGCACTTTGAAAAAGAATATTTAGTATATAGATGTGGCATGCATATGCTTTACCACCTATAAAAGTTGACTACGTCCACAGGAAGGTTGACTTCTATTATCTCCGGAAATATCCTATAGTCTTACAAAGAGAGAAACTACAAATAACCCGATACAAATAAAAGTATACTATGAGCATAGGATAATATGTCATGGTATCACAAAATGGTATATAACTTAAGAGGATCCCTTGACCCTATTATAAACCCAGAGATGTGGAGGAATTAGTCTCACATATTAAATGTCGGATAATATAATTCTCCAAAATAACACCTCTTCATATAATAAATGGATACAAGAGTATATTATGCCATAATAAATATGGGATATAATGTATTACTCTAATACATAAGATTGTGGAGAACTTCTGACATAATACAAAGACATTATTGCCATCCAAGGAATATAATATATTCCAATAATCCTCAATAATATGAGGCCTTTGTTTTGTGGAGACCAAGATGATCTCAATGGAGAGAATAATGAAGTATTCTTATATTCCCACTGATCCACCAGTGATCATAGAGAATTATACACCAAACAATAACTGTCCACCCAAAGGAACAATAGATCTATTTGATTTGTAGGTGCATTCTGGGAGTTGTGGTGCAAACAGGAAGTGTAAAATATACTCTTATTCAATATTTTTTTTGCATTCTGGAACCAACAAAGGCATTGAGGGAGTCAACATCTCAACAATAGGCCTCCATGAGCTTAGATCCAAATTAATCATTATTCCCCAAGAACCAACCATGTTTTGGGTAATATAAGAAACAATTTAGATCCTCGAGAAGACTGCTTAGATGATGAGATTTGGTAGGCTTTGGAAAACTGCCAATTTGGTGAAATTGTATAGGAAAAATGAAATAAACTTGATTCATTAGTGGCTGAGAATGGAGGAAACTGGAGTGTGGGTCAATGCCATCTTGTCTGTTTAGGATGGGAACTAATAAAACAAAGTTGTATATTAGTCGATGACTAGCCATTACCGTAGTGAACACTGGAACTAATGCATTTATTCAAAAAATAATTCACCACCAATTTTTTGCTTGCATAGTCATGACTATTGCACATAAGCGTCAATATGTTATCAATAGTGATTAGGTTCTCCTACTAAAGGATGGAAAATTTGATAGGTATGATACTCCATCATAAATACTGAGCAAAAACTCTCGTACATTTGTAAAATGTGTTTCAGAATAATCCATCATACAGATATCTTAAATCAAGCCTTGGACATTGGTTATATTGGGTTCAAAGTAGAATGGAGAAAAACCTTCATTTCCCTGAAACTCATGCTGGATAAATTAAATTATTCATCCTCTATAACACAGATAGAGATACAATATAGTAGGCTATGATCTATCATGTAAGCTCATTATTTTTTGATAATATTCTATACCAATGTCCTTAAGAAGAGTTTAGTTACTCTTCTTAAGTAGAATGGAGAAAAACCTTCATTTCCCTAAAACTCATGCTGGATAAACTCAATTATTCATCCTGTATAACATGGATAGAGATACAACATAGTAGGCTATGAGCTATCACGTAAGCTCATTATTTTTTGATAATATTCTATACCAATGTCCTTAAGAAGAGTTTAGTTATTATTTTTCACTTGTTATATACAAATGGATTTTACCCTTTAGAAAAAGGGTCACTATGAGTCTTTGAGATGATGATGTAATTGTTGTCCATGGAAATCAATTGGTAAATGCAAGTGGATATATTTCATTAATAGAGGTTGATCATGATGTTGGGTTGTTTCAAGGTTCATATACTTACTCTATTGGTTCTTCTGCTAGGTATGCATATATATATGTTATTAGGTGTACTTCTAGATATACTATTAGAACTGGAACTGCTCATTTTGCTTCAAAAGGAATTAGTGAATTAGAAATATTATAACATTGAGCTTGAGTGGACCCTCAGGTAGACTCTATACGAACTAGGATTCATGCAAATTAAACCTCAATCACACTTTCACAACCCAACGCTAGATATTCACTGAGTTTGAACGCAAAAATACTTTAAATATACTTTAAGGATTTTAATTTTTAGTTTTTATATAAGATTACTCTATTTAATATTGGACAATGTTCCATTCTTGGATGGAAATCATTTTTTTATAATATTACAGTGAATTTATTAATTTTTATGATTAGTAAGAAATGTGAAATTTTATAACTTAGATGTTTTATTTCTAGATCTATATGGTTTCAATGGAAACTACAACACATATGAAATGGATATCAGTTTCCAACTGTAAAAGTTGATGAGATCTATTTTTAGATTAAAGAAAATATGTTGACTACAACCTCATAAGAATAGATGCACTAATAGTATACACCATATACAACATTCAATGCTATGATCGGAGATGCATATCCTCTACGGGCTATAAATGTCAATGAGCTTTATCAAAATTGCAAAGAACATGCCCAATACAACCTACTAAAAATACATAGGCTAAATACACCTTTCAAAAGAGCATGTTTTAGAAACAACTTTTAATGCACATATGTGAAATGCATATCCTTTGGCATTTGTAGGCTATTAACATACACCTTTCAAAACATACAGTTTTCAAAAGAGCATGTGGTATACAAAATTTTCAATGTTATTATGTGACATGCATATCATTTCACATATGTGAAAGTCATTGAGCTTATTAGTCCCTGCCATCTAGCAATGGCATGGGATTATAGTAATCGGAAATGAGCTGGTTACTATTAGTTGAGTTGTTTATTAGGGCCAATTAATCTTGTATAATCAAAGTTTCCAGGCACATAGTCATTTACCGTCTTATTTGGTCTCTTCCTGAGGCATGGAGGAAAAATCATTACATTATAATTATTTATTTGTTTCTGATCACGGTTAGACAAGTGCAACAAAAAAAATGTTAGCTTAATGCTAACATTAATTCCTAGACATTTAATGTTTGGGAGAATGTTCACTGATATCTCATATCATTTCCTGCATGAAAATGCACGTGACAAGAGTGCATGAAAATGTTAGCGAGACTGCCGTAGCGAGAGTTGCAAGCGTGCAATAGTTTCTCCTCCTTCATGCAGTTGCAACTCAAAATGGGCTTGCTGTTATGTTGAAGAAAATATATGTTGTCAACAGGCATGCAATTAGAATTGTTCATCAAACCGGTCTCCTCTTTCTACTGAGGCATTTGGGATTATTCTTTTGAGGCATTTGAGTCCATGTATCTAAGATTCCATGGTGATCTGTGGCAAGAGGAGATTAACCCATGGCATATTGCCTCATAATCTGGCAATTTGGTGTTCAGGCGTTTGAGTTCCATGTCGCACTGTGGCAGGACACTACTTGTGAAATCAACAACTTTTCTTTTCTTGCATAGTTATCAATTTTCATTAATTTTTATTTATCATTTTTTTTCTTGCTGAATTATGAAAAAATTTCATTTATGAGTTTGCAAAATTATCAATTATAATCTTAGAACAATAAATAAAATTTACACATTTAAAAAAAAAAAAAATTGGTTATCGATACTTACTAAATTTCAGGGTTGCATCAACTTAAGTGTACTGAAAGGTTGGAAATCAAGATTGAAGACTTAGGTACTGGTTACTCAAGCTACTATATGCTCCACCCCCCACTACTCAAGCTACTATATGCTCCAGCTTATGCTCCAACTCCAACCTCTCGGTCGGCTCATCACACCTTTGGTTTGGCTGATCAATTGTATCTTGATAGTCTACTCTTTCTTTCGATCTTACTATCATAAAACCATCTAATATCATGTTGCTGGATTGGATCTGATGGCATACCATTCATTCTATTGAGTACTCATCCTCATTCGTCGAACATTCTACTATTGTGTCTCATAGCTCTAACAGAGACATAGATGAAAAACGTAAGGGAGTGGGTGAATGATTCACCAACTCCATTAGCTTAGTTCCCCTCCACCTGCCCTTCGATTGGAGTGTTATTCAACCTGGTCTGAGGGCATTTCTTTTGATTTATTCACTGCTTCCAAACTCCAATTATGATTTTGATTAACAACGATAATAGAGCTTGATATGAAAATCTTTTCCTTTGTCCGAAACAAATCCATACACAGGTAGAATGTGACTACTTCCTTTTCTGATGAACAATCATGCCCCCTTCTTCTCATGGAGGAACAAATTCATCAGATTAATTCCTTTTCTAATCATCCTTCAAGCCCTGTTCCATTCTTCGGCATCATCTATCTATTTAATAACCTTGGTCTCTTCTAGATCAAATGAATTCTATTGAGCCACCCTACCTTACCTTGGTCCAACACAAACTAGTTTCCATAATACCTAGATCTTATGCATCTCCCTTTCATTACCCGGTCCAACCTCGAAGCCATAATATATCATAACAAGGAGGTCGTAGGGAAACTGCTTTTTTCTCCTTCGTCTCACTAGCTGAATACTCTTAGTAGAGTTCTTCTCGCTCACTCGATTATAAATGGAATGATGGAATGGAGCTGGGTAGACAAAGCTAGGCTACCTCAGACTGCTGCAAGATGTCTACTGCATTTAATGGAAAAAATACTCCTCAAAGACAAACTAATAGAACAACTACTCTCTTCTCTTTTAACAAACCATATCTATACCTACTATCTGTGCTCTTGAATGCAGGAAGTAGCAACTCAATTGCTCCCATGTTGGTTGTTCTGGTCAATTCTGAAAATGTTTTAAGATGAGATTGAACTAGGGGGAGTTGCTGAGGCTTTTTCCTCCACCCCGACTGTTCGTTTGAACATTAAGAAAATTGTGTAATCATTTTTTTATAATATTATAGTGAATTTATTAATTTTTATAATTAGTAAGAAATGTGAAATTGTATAACTTAGATGTTTTATTTCTAGATCTATATGGTTTCAATGGAAACTAAAACACATATGAAATGGATATCATTTTCCAACTGTAAAATTTGATGAGCTTTTCTTTGGATTAAACAGACTATGGTGACTACAACCTCATAAGAATAGATGCACTATTAGTATACACCATATACAACATTCAATGCTATCATGGGAGATGCATATCCCCTACAGGATATAAATGTCAAATGAGCTTTACCAAAATTGCGAAGAATATGCCCAATACAACCTACTAAAAATACATAGGCTATTAACGTACTCCTTTCAAAACATAAACCTTTCAAAAGAGCATGTGGTATACACAACCTTCAAAGCTATTATGTGACATGCATATCCTTTGACATTTGTAGGCTATTAACATACACCTTTCAAAACATACACTTTTCAAAAGAGCATGTGGTATACATAATTTTCAATGTTATTATGTGACATGCATATCATTTGACATATGTGAATGTCATTGAGCTTATTAGTCCCTGCCAACTCATAGTGGCTTGGGATTATAATAATCATAAATGAGGTGGTTACTATTAGTTGAGATGTTTATTAGGGCCACTTAATCTTGTATAATCACTGTTTCCAATAATATAGTCATTTACCGTCTTATTTGGCCTCTTCTTGAGGCATGGAGGCAAAAAGATTACGTTATAATTATTTATTTGTTTATGATCATGGTTAAACAAGTGCAACCAAAACAATGTTAGCTTAATGCTAACATTAATTCCTAGACATTTAATGTTTGGGAGAATGTTCATTGATATTTTATATCATTTCCCGCATGAAAATGCGCGTGACAAGACTGCATGAAAATGTTGGCGAGACTGTCGTGGTGAGAGTGGTGAGCATGCAATAGTTGTTCCTCTTTCATGTAGCTGCAACTCTAACTGGGGTTGTTGTTATGTTGAAGAACATATATGTTGTCAACAGGCACACGATTAGAATTGTTCATCAACCCGGTCTCCTCTTTCTACTATGTTTTGGATTATTCTGTTGAGGCATTTGATTCCATGTATGTAACATTCCATGGAGCTCTATAGCAAGAGGATATTAACCCATGGCATACTGCGTCATAATCTAGCAATCTGGTGTTGAGGCGTTTGAGTTCCATGTCGCACTGTGATAGGACACTTCCTGTGAAATCAACAACTTTTCTTTTCCTGCATAATTATCAATTTTCATTAATTTTCATTTATCATTTTTTTCCCTCTAGAGTTATGAAAAAATTTCATTTATGAGTTTGCAGAATTATCAATTATAATTTTAGAACAATAACTCAAATTTACGCATTTAAAAAAAAAATTGGTTATCGATACTTACTGGACTTCAGGGCTACATCAGCTTAGGTGTACTGAAAGGCTGGAAATCAGGATTGAAGTCTCAGGTACTGATTACTCAAGCTACTATATTCTCCACCTCCCACTACTCAAGCTACTATATGCTCCATCTTATGCTCCAAATCCCACCTCTTGCTCGGCTCATCACACCTTTGGTTTCATTGATCAATTGTATCTTGATAGTATACTCTTCCTTTCAAACTTACTATCATACAACAATCTAATATCATGTTGTTGGATTGGATCTGATGGCATATCGTTCAATCTATTGAGTACTAGTCCTAATTCGTCGAACATTCTACTATTATGTCTCATAGCTCTATCGGAACCGTAGATGAAAAATATGAGGGAGTGGTTGGATGATTCACCAACTCCATTAGCTTTGTTCCCCTCCACCCGTCCTTCGACTGGAGTGTTATTCAACCTGGTCTAAGGGCATTTCTTTTGATTTATTCACTGCTTCTAGACTCCGATTATGATTCTAATTAACATTGATGTCAGAGCTTGATATGAAAATATTTTCCTTTGTCTGAAAGCCATCCATACATAGGTAGAATGTGAATGCTTCCTTTGTTGACGAACAATCATGCCCCCTTCTTCCCGCGGAGGAACAACTTCATAAGATTAATTATTTTGTTAATCATCCTTCAAGCCTTGTTCCATTCTTCAGCGTCATCTATATGTTCAATAACCTTGCCCTCTTCTAGATCAAATGAATTCTATTAACCCACCCTACCTTACCTTGGTTCGACACAAACTATTTACCATAATATCTAGATCTTATGCATCTCCCTTTCATTACCGGATCCAACCCCAGAGCCATAATGTATCATAAGGAGGAGGTCATAGGGAAACTGATTTTTTCTCCTTCATCTCGCTACCAAATTATCTTATTTGAGTGCTTCTCGTTCCTCCAATTATATATGGAATGACATAATGGAGTTGGGTAGAGAAATCTAGGCTACCTCAGATTGCTGCGAGATGTCTACTGCATTTAATGGAAAAACTACTCCTCAAGGAAAAACTAATAGAACAACTGCTCTCTTCTCTTTTAACAAACCATATCTATACCTACTACCTATGCTCTTGAATGCAGGAAGTAGTAACTCAGTTCATGCCATGCCATTTGTTCTAGTCAATTCTAAAAATGTTATGAGATGCGATTGAACTAGCAGGAGTTACTGAGGCTTTTTCCTCCATCCTGACTGTTCATTTGAAGGCAACACGAAATTAAGAAAATTGTGTAAGGCTGGTTGTTTCTGCGATCGCCTGTCTACTTAGGATTTTGAATGAGGACTACACATATATGCTCCTGCTTTTCTATGAAGCCCTAGAAATGATGATGGAGACAAAGTATTTCTTTGAATTTTAAGAAGTGAATGCACTAAAGGTTGCAGTGAATACATGTTTTCATGTTAGAGAAATAAGTAAAGAAAGAAAAGAATCTTATAGCAACAAATAAAGACATGGCCTCCAGTCATCAAGCATGCCAATATATTCTCGTGAGCGCGAAATTAATACACGTTCTGCATCCTTCAACAAAATACATCTCTATGACATTGATACATGTTCTACATCTGTAAAAAAAATGCATCGTTCTGCATCTTTAAACAAAATGCATCTCCCGATAACATGGCTGGATGGATGGTCGAGTAGAAAATAGGTTTTCCCTTTAGTAGCGCAAAATTATATCTTTTCAAGCAGCTCTTTAGCTTTTCATCACATGACTTATTACATGAAATTAGAGTACACTGAAGGAGCAATATATGAAATTACACAACTCTTTATCTCTTCATCGCATTGCTTATTACATGAAATTACAGTACACTAAAGGATCGATATATGCAATTATAGTACACTCAAGGATCAGTATAGCAGTCTTCTCCAAATACAACCCTTAAACTCTTATTGACCATGATTACATCACAATACTAAAAGTCAGGTAGATGTGAGCCTACATTTCATTATGAGTGGAACGCTTACTAGAAGCTGAAAATACCAACATTGCTACCCAAATCAGGTTTTTTTCCTTGAAACATGGTACCCCAAATGCATAGGCTGCAATCTGAAATCTCTAGTATTAGAAGTTCAGATCTGAAATCTCTACGTGCATGCCGATTGTTTCCATTTCCCCACTCAAGGAAGGGACTCACTGTCATGAAACCTCCCTTGTTAAATGTTGTATCTGCTACATTATGTCTTACAAGGTGTATGTTAATAACTTATCTATTTTTACAAGGTTCTTTATACATTTGATTCCTCTTAACAATTTAGGTTTAAAATAAATCCTCATAAAAATGTATAAGTTACTAGGATACACCTTCTAGGAGACCATTTAGTGTTTATAACATTTAATGATATTATGCCACATGCAAATCCTTTGCCGATTCTAAAAAGTCAATAAACTTTATCTAAATTGCTCAAAATATGCCTACTACACTTAATTAAAAATAGATAGGTTATCAATATGCACTTTGAAAAAGAATATTTAGTATATAGATGTGGCATGCATATCCTTTACCACCTGTAAAAGTTGATGAGTTGATAAAATATTTAGTATATATATGTGACATGCATATCCTACTATATTGTAAGCTTTATATTAATAGCTTATATATTTTTACAAGGCTATAGCATACATAGTTATTTGCATTCAACTGTCTAAAAAACCCTTGGGGCACTTTGATCATGAAGCGTGCACTTGTCAAACTTATTAATTCAATGAATCCCTACAAGATTCTAGACAAATTAGAATACCGGAAAACTTTCCAAAAAGTGGCACTTAAAGACTACTTGATTTTATAATATTATTTTTTTCGTTATTGTTTATATTACTTGTACCGAGAGTTGGAATTTTCTCTGCAACTTAGTGAGTAAATATTGTGAGATAATGTTATGTGAGTAGATCTATCTTAACTCCTAATATACCAAGCACCAAGAGGGATCAAATATTTTTTAACTCTAAAATGGATTTGCATTTTAAGAGATTTGAACCCTCTTATCACTTGGCAGATCCTTAAGATGGATCTAGGTTAAATTTCTTATTAATTATAATTATAATTTTATATTTTATATTTCATATTCTATTTTTTTTTCTTTTTAGTTTTATGTAATTTGATATTTCATATTCTAATTTATTTTTCTTTTTATTTTTATGTAATTTGGCCAAGTCGTATTATCATTATTAATAAATTTATTTTATTTTTATCAATATTTCAATTTTATTTTGAGTGAGTCAAAATGTTTACAACACATTACAACATCTCTACATACTACGCTTGGAGTGGAAATTCCTTTTAACCTTTTATTAATGTTTTAATAGAGCCCACACGTAAATGTTTACACACATTTACATCACTAAAACATATTCCCCATACCTTTTTTCTTTTATATTTAATTTTAAAAATGTTATAAAATAAAATTAAAATAAAATTTTTTAAAGTGTGATGTTTTGAAAAGTTTTCCAATTTATTTTCTGATCTAATTTGTCTAGAATCCGTGAGGGATTCATTGAAATCACAAATTTGGCTAGTGAATTCTATGCTATCAAGTGCCCCGGGGTTTTTTAAGAGTGTTGAATCTCGGTTTTTAAGGGCGTTGAATCAATATAACACAAATCAACATTTCACCACAATTGTTTTCATCAAATCTAGCAAGAAATCCACTAGAAATTCAAAAAAATCACACTTAAATACAACTCTTTTTTAGATATGTAGAAGTTAAAGTGAGGAATTAAATGCTTTTTTTACTTTCTATTAAATTTTTAAAATTTAAATTTTTCTTTAAATCTTTTTCATTTTATATAATTTTTTATATAACAACGATATTAAATACTTCGGTAAAATTATAAGTGGTATGAATTTTAATTTTTAGTTTTTATATAAGATTACTCTATTTAATATTGGATAATGATGCATTTTTGGATGGTTATCATTTCTTTTATAATATTATAGTGAATTTATTAATTTTTATAATTAGTAAGAAATGTGAAATTGTATTTTTATTTCTAGATCTATATGGTTTCAATGAGAACTACACCGCATATAAAATGGATATCCTTTTCCAACTCTAAAAGTTGATGAGATTTTTTAGATTAACAAGACAAGGTTGACTACAACATCATAAGAATAGATACATTATTAACCTCATAAGAATAGATACATTATTAGTATACATTTTGCAAAAGAGCATTTAGCAGATACAACATTCAATGCTATCATGGGAGATGCATATCATCTACAAGCTGTAAAAATCAGTGAGCTTTACCTAGATTGCGGAGACTATGGGAAACACAAGCTACTAAAAATAGATAGACTATTAACATACACCTTTCAAAATAGCATGTGGTATACATAACTTTCAATGCTATTATGTGACACATTCTTTGACAATTTGTGAAAGTCGTTGAGCTTATTAAATGTTGTATCTGCTACATTTTGTCTTACAAGGTGTATATTAATAGCTTATTTATTTTTACAAGGTTGTATCTCTATAGTCACAACATAGTTTGCATGATGTTAGATTTTGCATTTTTCATAATAATATATTATTATTTTTATTACTTGTACAAGAGTAGGAAGGCTCTTTACAACTTAGAGTGAGTAGGTATTGTGAGGTAATTTTATGTTGATTTACATGTTTAAAAATTAAGTAAATATATGATAATTAAAAAAAAAAAAAACGAATCTAAAAAATGTTTACATGTAATCTCTAACATCATGCAAGTCTCTCTTATACTCAACAGTAGAGTGTCTCACCATACAAAAATCAAAATTTGTATAAAATGTTGTCACATAATGTCAATTTATAGTATATGATATCTCTAAAAAAAACTAAATATATGATAACCTTTAAAAAATTAAGTTCGCATAAATGCATTTTAAACTTGAATTGATTCTATAATAATAAAGGTTCAATTTCCTAATGTGTATTTTTTGGTGGCTTGATATGAAATAATTACACAATAATTAAATAATATTTTTATATCTTTATAATTTTGATCCGTATTTACAAGTTATATAAGTTATATTGAGTTTAACTTCGATATTCTATATAACTGATCTATTTGGATAATGTTTTGTTTTTGGATAACTATCATGTTTTCATAAAATAGATGATTACTAATATATGCTTTACCATAGAATATTTAGCATGCAAAACATTTAATGTTCTAATATGAAATGGATATCCTTTGTCAACTTAAGTTGATCAAATTTTCTTAGATTAAGGAGACTATGGTGACTATAAATCGATAATAACATATAGTCATAAACAAAACTCAACGCTATCTTAGGAAATGCATATCTCCTGCCAACTATAAAAGTTAATGAGCTTTACTAATATATGATTTACCATAGAATATTTAGCATGCAAAACATTCAACGCTCTAATATGAAATGGATATCCTTTATCAACTTAAGTTGATCAAATTTTCTTACATTAAGGAGACTATGGTGACTATAAATCAATAATAACATATAGGCATAAACAAAACTCAATGCTCTCCTAGGAAATGCATATCTCCTGCCAACTATAAAAGTTAATGAGCTTTACCTAGATTGTGAATACTATGGCTACTACAACCTACTAAAAATAGATAGGCATAACATCCCTAAGCAAGAAAAGTTTTAAATTATTAATATTATTTTGTTTTTTTCATTCTCTGTGTGAACAAAAGCCTCCAAGTTATTATGACACTTACCACCCTAGGTTTTACATTGCAACGTTAGTTATTAAATTGAGTTATTATGTGGATGACTCCAAGGCTATGATTACTCTTGAATATACATACTTATAAGACAATAACCATATAGTTTCTTTGGTAGATAATGTTGAAAAATCTTTCATGTTCATCTTAATCATGACCTTGGTATTATGAGAAAATTTTATGAACTTTCACAACAGATATAATCACCTACCACCTAGCAATTCGATGCTGTCATGAATGGTGAGTTTTGATCTATGATTCATAACGTTTAGGGTTCCATTGGATGATTTTATGTGGAGGAGGTGGTTACATGGTAACCACTCTCTCTCTCAGCGCCATAATCAATTCATTTCCCTTGCACTCTTCACTGATCTATTCTCTGCAACTACTATGGAAAACTACACATGGTCAGCTCTTAGTTTAGGCTCTCCTCTAACGCAGGCCACAACAACTAACCCATGTTCTCTGAGATTTGTTTTCAGTGTCTTGGGTTTTAGTTTTTAGTTTTTTTTCTTTGTTTTCGAGTTCTAATTGATTTTTCCTTATGTCGATGACTTAATATCTTACCTTTCCTTGCAAGGGAAAACAATGATGTTGGGATTCCTATAACGAACTAGGCCATGACTGTAGTTTGATACCTCCTGCAACCTTATAGTATTGGATGGCTTCTACCGTGATAAATATATTCCCTTTATTCAATCTTTATTCTTTGTAAGAAAAATTCATGTTCACCTCCGAGTAATCCTAAATGTTGTTTCCAAGTTTTATGTTGGAGATGTTACAAGGAAAGAGAGCCCTACTCAGGTAATCAATTACCCAAGACATTTTATCAGTTGCTTCCCCACTTTACAAGAAGAATTTCAATGGAGTATAATCTTATTCCACTTTGCTCTATTTGTTTATGGAAGGTATGCTATGGAAGGTAGCTACTAATACTACCATTGGATAATTTCATCTCATTCCCATGTTCTTCTTGACAGGATATTCTCAAATGCATTACAAGGGCTTAGAGAGCTTACATGGTTAGGGTTATTTCACAAGAATTCCATATAAATCTTTCCAATGCTATAGAATTCTTGATTTCAGATTGATCCGGGTCTCAAGATAAGTTATGAGTTTACATATTCAGCATGCATCAAGTTCTAGCCACGATGGTCAGCGTCCAATACCCTCTTGAAAGTTTTGTCGATCTGTTTAATATTTAAATGTACACGGCTAGTAAAAAAATTCTTACGAATTTCATTCATGTCCCAACTAAGAGACCCCCATATGGGGCCTCCAAAGTTATTGTTACTTACATTTATTTTTTTTAATTTCATATTTGTAAGGTTACAGTCAGTGGCTTTTGAAATGAACATACATTTTTCTTAACATCAGCGTTCGTTGGATAAACCTTTTCCTTTTTCCTCAAGTATAATGTTGCGTTGTAAATTGTATGTGTTCTAGAGAACCTTTTATTAAAATTTCTACTTTATTTTCTTGCTACTTCGATAGGGTTTCATCAGAAATGAGGCTTGAATTTAGCCCACAGTCTCTTAATGTTGTAGAGTGTTAAGCCCTTGTTTTTCAAAACTGTTCATGGTGCAAGGAATATTAGGATTATTTAAGATTATCTATTAATATTTTGCTCCCTTAGCTTCAGATTGTGGCCTCTAGCCTAGATGCGAATATGAATTTTGTACTATGGTTACAACTCTTTTATGAATTAAATTATCTTTTCTACATTTGATTATAATCTAGTCTACACTATCATTTCAATGGCATTAACCTTCGAACCCTGGAAGGTTGTTATTTTGGTGGTTAATCTCTTTGAGAACTACGGATGCTAATGTGATTGCTTTAGCAATCACTAAATAAATTTTGCAAAAAAAATGTTGTTTAGGGCCTCAAAATGGCGCCATAAGTTCAGGACTCAAAAAACTGCCAAAAATAGTAAAATGTGCTACAATTAAGAAAACTAAAAAACTGAAAGAAACAATGTTGAGGGTCCAAGGGAAATAGGCGGGTGGCCACCAATATCCACCTAAATCAGTCCCCTCCCCCCCTTAGGAAGCAATGGTCCTCATTGCATTGAGTTCCTCCATGAGATGAGGAAACTTCTGCTGAACTTTGTCCCTTGTGAACCATTTGCCTTGGTGAAGGAGCTGCCTGCTTTGATAACCCAATATAGTTGTATCCTCTATTGTCGAGTATTCTTGATCACTGTATCCATGATCTGATTAGTTTTGGTTCCATGAAGTCCAGGTTGAGCTTTGTTGGTGTGAGTTGTTTTGCAGTGTCAGATGTGTCCAACAATGGTAGAAAGTAAGTCTAAAGGTGATATACATTGAAAACTAGGTGTAGACCAAGTAATGGTGGGATGCTGAGCTTGAAGGAATTGTCCCTAACAGCCTTGGTGATGGTGTATGGCCCATATCAGAGCAGGCAAATCTTCTGATGGTGTCGGGAAAGGCTCTCCTTCTACAAATGTAGCCAAACTTTGTCGCCCACCTAGAACTTGTGCGACACTCGAGGCTGATCATGGTGTTGATTATACTTAGCATTGCATCTGCCAAATTTATGATGGAGTTGTTGGCGAATGTGTTGAATGCACTCAATGAACTTGTTATCCCTTTTAGCTTTGGACTACACGTAAGACAAATCTTCCTGAGTGGCTTCAAATGGTATGGTCACATCAATGGGGCATAATGGCTGAAATCCCAGCCCTACCTAAAAGGGGTTGTGGCCTGTTGAGCTATGGGGAGCTCTATTGTAATCGTGTTGGACATAGGGGAGAATTTCATCCCATGCGCATGGATTCTTCAAGTTGTACATGTGCAAAATGTGTATGATTATCCTCTTGACAACCTCTATTTGGCCACTAGTTTAAGGGTCGAAAGTCATGGACTTAGTGAGTTGTGTATCTGGCATTGACGAGAGACTTGACTAAAATGCACTTAGCAATCTACTATCCCAATATGAGATAATGGATTGTGGGATCCCAAAGTGTACCCAAACTTGCTCAAAGAAGAGCTTAGTAGTGGCCTGTGTTGTGATATTCTTCTTGTAGGTCGCCATGATGGCCATGATAGAGAATCTGCCGATGACCATGAAAATGCAATCATTGTCGTGCTTAGTAGAAGGAAGGCCCAACATATAATCCATGGAGACAGATTCCCAAGGCTAACTAGGAGTAGGTAGAGGATTATACAAGCCTTGCTTCTTGATGGTTGGTTTGGCAATGGCGTAGGTGGTGCATGATCTAATATACTTCCCAACATCCTGATGAAGTTTCAGGTAGTGAAAATACTTATCCAATATTGCCATTGTTTTCTCTACTCTGAAATGTTCATTAACCCGACTGTAGTGCACCTCCCAAATCATCTTCGCACGCCCACTTTAGGGAACATATATGTGTCCCAAGTCACATAAGAGTGCATCCTAACGGTGAAATTTTGGAACTTTCTTCCCTTCCATGAGTGTATGGTATACGTTGTCAAATTCTAGAACTCTCTTGTAAAGATGCGACCACCCCGATGTATCATGCCCACAGGAGTCGAGCATAGTGACTAGCGCCATGAGCAGTGGTTGGCTGAGGCAATCAACAACATTATTGGTGTTTCCCTTCTTATACTTAATGTTCAAATGAATTCTTTCGAATAGATGGACTGTTTCTAATGGTGATCATTGTGGATCTTCTCTTGTGTCTGTATGAACCGTAGAGGCCTCCACAATGGAATACATTTCTTTGTCGTAAGTGGGTACTTTCGGACTATGTCTAAAAGTGTCTCATTGTGGTAAACCACTGGATGCCCATGTTGAGTAAGAACTACACCAATAGCATAGTCGGAGGCATCTATCTCAATCTCAAATGGTTGTTGCGGGTCTGGTAATGTGAGCACTAGTGCAAAACAAAGGTGATTCTTCAACTCAGAAAATGCTTGTTGTTGGGTTTTAGACAAAAATAAATTTTCTTTCGCTCTTCCCCTGGTGACTTGACTTAAAGACCAATTGATATGAGAGAACCTGAACACGTACCTACAATAGAAATTGGCAAGAATAAAAAAATTGCGGAGTTCTGTTAGAGTAGTTGGGCATGGTCAATCCCGAATGACTTGTATCTTTGATGGCTCCACATGTACACCCTCCTCATCAATGATGTACCCTAGATATTGAACCTGGGTCAGGCCAAAGGTACATTTCTCCAAGTTAGCACATAGCTTGTGTTATCGAAGGGTTTGAAGGACCTGTCGAATATGGTGGAGGTGCTCTTCCCAACTCTAGTTGAAGATCAAGATATCATCTAAATGAACCACCATAAATGCATTAGTGAAGGGCCGAAAGATGTCATCCATCAGTTTCATGAAGGTTACAGGGCATTCATCAATACGAACGATATGACCAACCATTCAAAAAGGCCCTCCTTGGATTTGAAGGTAATTTTCCACAAATCGGAGGGTTTGATAGGCACCTAGTGATAACTCGCCTTCAAGTCAATCTTGCTGAAATATTTGCACCCCTTGAGCTGGTCCTCAAGGTTATCAATTCGCTGTATTGGGTACCTATTCTGGACAGTGATATTGTTCTACACCTGATACTCAATACAGAGCCTACAGGTCCCATCCTTCTTCTATACCAATACAATCGACCTCCGACAGGGTGATGAGCTTGGCTTGATGTGCCCTTTCTGCACTAGTTCTTGAATCTACCTCTTGATCTTATCGTTCTCTACAATAGAGTATCGATAGATTAGTCCATTAGGTAGCGGCACGCTCGAGGTTAGATCGATGAAGTTCTTGACCAGACAGTGGAGAGGTACCCCAATGGGTAAGGCGAAAATGTCCCTGTACTCCTCCACGACCTTGTCCATATGTTGTTTCTGTTTAGAGGAACCTTGCCAGGAAGCCGTGGCCACAACCTTCTTCTTGCCTTAGGGGAGAATCATAAGGAAAACGAATTTCCTGGTCTAGGAAATGATCTTACTGCATTTATTTATAGTGATCAAAGAGATGGAGGTAGGTGGGGCTACCTCCGGTATCTTGTGCAAATTATTAGCCAAATTAATAATCACACAGAAAGGTCTACACTCATATACAACATGCTGCTTCCACAAGTATGGTTGTCCTAAAAATACATTAGAAACTTCAAGAGGAGCAACGTCACACAATACCTCATTCATGAAGTGCTTCATGCTATAAGGAAGGCAACACTACTGGTTGATGCAAAGGCCTCGTCCTTGGTGAAGCCACCCGATGGTGTAGGGCTGTGGATGTGTTGTAGTCTTTAGGTCGAGCTACTTCATAACTTCTGCTGAAATGAGGTTCTTTTGGCTCCTGTAGTCGACAATGAACTGCAGCGGAGAACCCTTCACCCACATCTGTGAGAGGAAGAGGAGTTTCTCCTACTCT
>APFE031526739.1:0-17059 GCA_000404065.3 Pinus taeda | reverse complement strand
GGATGCCCTTGAATGGTAAGCGATTTTGGAGAAAGCAAAGTGATCATAATCAGTGATTGACATGTGGCAGCAGAGGAGAGAAAAAAACCATCGCGATCACGCGCTAACGGTCGAGCAAGTCAACTGCACTCGACGTGCGAATGACGTTGGATCTGGAGGAGCCCAGATCAGACGATTGAGATTGCGCTTGATAGACAGAGTGGAATTGACAGGGGATTAAGCCGTGATTTAAGAGGATTTGGAATCTGTTGACCGCCACGACAGAGAAAGCAGTGAATCGACAAGCGGGCTGGCGAAGTTCTGATGGAGACACGTGGCTACTTCCAGAGCATTATGCTGACACCGAATAGGGAATTCCAAACACACAGGTGACAGGCAAAGCGACATAGGAAGAAGAGGAAATGAACAGACACAGAGGTTGAGTGGCTAAAGCCATGAGCGGAGACAGTGAACGGTAGATCAGAAGGAGAGAGAGATTTAGATCAAAGAGTCGAAACGACCAAGAGAGACAGTGAACAGTGAACCCTGAGGGGAAGACTGAGCACAGAGAGCAGTAAAGCCAAGCAGAGGAGACAGAGGGCCGAGCTGACCACAGGCAGCATCGAGCACCAAAGAGCTTGAAGAATCAAGCCTTCCCATAGAGGAATCTGTCTGGATTGAGCATCACAGTTGGCTCTTTCCACTGTAGACCAAAAGTCATAGAGTTGGTAGGGAAAAAAGAGTCTGTGAACTCTGAGTGGATTGGGGAATCTAAGAACCACCCTACCAAGCAAAATCTGCTGTCAGGAGAACTCATATTGAGTCCCTGCATTGTAAATTCTTTGTTGCAAGAAACAATAAAACAAGGCCACCACTGAAGCTGGACCAGAGATGTAGCCTTGGAGAATAGGGTGAACTCCTTATTAAAATATGTTTGTGTCTTTGTGTTGCTTACTGTATTTCTCTGCTATTTTTCCATGTAAAATGTCTGTGTGTTGGAAATCTGATCGATTTTTTGTTTCAATTACATAGAACACACACTAGCACATGAGTCTGTAATACCTTTGTCTGTTAAATATTTAACTGAGGTCACTCACAGGATGATTATTAGATCAAGTGGTATCAGAGCTCTAGGCTATAAGTTTAGACAAGGTTGTGTTGGTTTAGCTATGAATGATCACTAGATCAAAGCTCAAATTAGGCGAAGGAGAGTTGGTGGAAACTAATCCTGAAATTTGGAGAGTCTATTCTTGAAAGACAATGTCAGAAGAAGGTTCTGCAGGGCCAGACCCCCAGTTTGTAAAAAGTTTCCTAGCTATGAAGTCAATGGTAGAAGAAATGTATAGGCACTTTAGAAAGCATAAGGATGAAGATTCATCAGGCTCTAAACAAGATAAAGAAGAAGACGAATCTCATTCTCAAGACCACTCTAAAGGAAAGGGAAAAGAAGAGAGCTTTCCTACACCTCCTAGTAGCCTTGTGCATAACAAGAAGGCATCTTTGATTAAGTTGGATGTCCAATTTGATTTGCCTATATATGATGGAGAGCTAAATGCTGAAAAGTTGGACAACTGGATAAGACAAATTGATGTGTATTGTAGCGTACAAAACATAGACTCAGACAGGAGTAAGATTCAGCTGGCAAGCCTACGCCTAGGAGGCACTGCCTTGGTTTGGTGGGAAGGCAGAACCCAAGCTGATTTGAAGAAGCATGGTAAGACCATCTCTGTCTGGAGTGACTTTTTCTCTGCCATTAAAAAGCAGTTTTATCCATTTGCCTACATGCAACAAGCCATGATGATTTGGAAAACTCTTCGGCAGTTGAAAGGGAAAAGTGTGCAAGGGTATACTCAAGAATTCAGAAAGAGAGCATTGATGTTGGGCATCTCATTAGACTCACCAGAAACTCTTTTGAAGTACATTGGTGTTCTACACAGCTACATGAGGCATACCATCCTCATGTTTAATACCATTAGTATAGATGAGTTATCTGTAGAAGCTACTCATCTAGAAGCTAGAGGAAATAATGGAGATCCAAAAGTTGGGGGACCATCCCAACCCACTGTAAGCAAGAGCAAGGAGAAAAGAAAGCAGAAGTGGAAAGCAAGGAAGGCTAACACTGCACAAAAATGCAAAGATTCATGCACTCACTGTAAAAAGGAGGGGCATGATGATGAGCACTGTTGGATTCTGCATCGAGAGCTAAGGCCTAAGAAGTCTAAGGGAAGGAAGAAGAAGATTGCTGTAGCTATTCAGAAAGATTTGGGGTCAGACTCAGGAGATGAAACAATCATTGCAGCCATAGGTATAAAAGGTAAGAATTCTGAAGCATCTACTAGTAATTCTGCTCAATCTGTCATTGATGAAGAACATGAGAGAAAAAGACGTGAGCTTTTCCATATTCGAGTCATTTCCAAAAATCAAAAGATTGATATTTTGTTTGATAGTGACTCACAAGTAAATCTAATCTCTGAAGCAATTGTAAAGAAATTGGGATTAACAACTACACCTCATAAGAAACCATACCCATTAGGATGGTTGAATGATAAAGCACAACTATAAGTGACTAGACAGTGCAAACTCAAGTTTTCTTTTGGGTCAACATTTGTAGATGAGGTTGAGTTAGATGTAATTCCTTTGGATATATGTGGAATTGTTTTAGGAAGTCCTTACTTGTATAATAGAAAAGCTATTTTCTATAGAGCTGAGAACAAGTATCTACTTGTCAAAGATGGAATCGAATACTTTGTAAGAGCTCACAAGCTCAAGAATAATTACAGTCTCATAAACTTAGGACATATGAAAAGAATGATAAATTCATGCAAACAGTTCTTACTGTTGGTTGTAAAGGAAAAGACACCTGATAAAACTAGAATATTTGAAGGTTGTAATGCTGATCAGCAAGCTGATATAGAAAAGATTGTTTCAGAGTATGATGTCTTATTTGAAGAACCTAAAGGTTTGCAACCCAAAAAGGGAATAGTACATGATATTATTTTGCATCAAGCTGTTCCTTTGCCTAACGTTGGGATGTATAGGTTATCTTCTTTAGATAATGCTAAAATCAAGAA
Source organism: Pinus taeda (assembly GCA_000404065.3). Lineage (NCBI taxonomy): Eukaryota > Viridiplantae > Streptophyta > Pinopsida > Pinales > Pinaceae > Pinus > Pinus taeda. The sequence goes on along the minus strand of APFE031526739.1, from coordinate 14,009 downwards.
GCAGGTGCAGGAGTTGCTCGAGAAAGGGTTCATCAGACCTAGCACATTACCATGTGGGTCACCAATCGTTTTGGTGAGAAAGAAAGATGGCTCGTGGAGAATGTGCATTGATTACAGAGCACTGAATAATATAACAATCAAAAACCGTTATGCCATTCCTCGCATAGATGATCTTTTAGATCAATTGAAGGAAGCTGTTTATTTCACCACGCTAGATTTGCGCAGTGGATACCATCAGATCAGAGTTGCAGAGCAAGATTCATGGAAGACTACTATCAAAACAAAGCAGGGATTGTATGAATGGCTGGTTATGCCTTTTGGCTTGACCAATGCCCCTGCTACTTTCATGAGAATAATGAATGATGTACTCAGACATTTTCTTGATAATTTTGTTATTGCGTATCTGGATGACATTCTGATTTTCAGTAAAACGTGGGAAGAACATTTAAAGCATGTTAAACGGACATTAGATGTTTTGAAAAGAGAAAAACTTTATGTTAAACTCTCTAAATGTGAATTTGGCAAAACCTCTCTAAATTATTTGGGTCACATAGTAGGGGGAGGTGCATTGAAAATAGATCCCTCTAAAGTGGCAATCATTATAAACTCGCCTAAAGCCAAGTCTGCTACAGAAGTGAGAAGCTTCTTAGGAGCAACACAATATTGAAAGAAATTTATTTCAAATTTTTCCTCAATTATAGCTCCCTTACATGCTTTGACAAGATTGAAGAAGGTGTTTCAGTGGGGAGGCAAACAACAGAAAGCCTTCGATACCTTGAAAGAGAAAATTAGTACAGCACCTGTACTAGCACTGCCAGATCTACAAAGACCATTTGAGATCCAAACTGATGCCAGTGACTATGCCATGGGAGAAGTGTTGACACAACACAGTAAACCCATATGTTATCATTCTGAGACTTTTAATCCTACAGTAGTTAAATATCCTACCTATCATAAATAATTGTATGCCTTAGTTTAGAGTGTGAAAAAGTGGAAACATTACTTAATGGGCAAAGAGACAATAATACACACTGATCATTAGCCACTTCAATATCTACACTCCCAAACTAGGTTGCAACAATCAAGACATTACAGATGGATGGGTTTTCTACAACAATTTCATTTAGGCATCAGATATAAAAATGACATACATAACAAGGTTGCAGATATGTTATCTAGACCCATTATAAATGCATCTACCATACTTAAGCATAATTCTGTGCTGCATGAAAGCTACATAGAATAGTATGCTCAAGACATGGACTTTAAATATGTTTATGCAACTTTGAGTAAAGGCAAAAGAGTAGAAGAATTGGACTATCATGTAAAGGACCGACTCTTATATCATTGTGGGAAAATCTGCGTTCCAAAAACTGAGAGAGTAAATATAATTAGGGAAGCACAAACTTCTCTAATATCAGGTCATTTTGGAGTAAGTAAAACAGTTGCACAACTGCAAAGGTTCTACTATTGGCCGAAAATGAATGAGACATTTTCTAGATATGTAAAGGGGTGTGCTATGTGTGCTAAAAGCAAGCCTAGTAATGGGAAACTAGGCTTGTACACTCCATTTCCAGTTCCTTTTCACCCTTGGGAAAGCATTTCCATGGATTTCTTGGGAGGACTGTCTAAATCTATGAAAGGTCATGACTATCTATATGTTGTTGTGGATAGGTTCAGCAAAATGTGTATTTTAATATCCTATAGTAAACAGATTATAGCTGAATAAACTACAAAATTGTTCTTTGAACATGTACGGGTTCATTTTGGATTACCCACTTCTATTATATTTGATCGAGACATCCGATTTGTGGGAAATTTTTGGTTAAGTCTGTGGGAACTAATGGACACTAAATTAAAAAAAAACATAGCTTTTCATCCACAAATAGATGGCTAGACAGAAGTAGTTAACATGACAGTGATTCAGTTACTAAGAGGATATTGCAGTAGACATCCTAAGCTTTGGGATGAGCATTTGTGTTACATGCAGCATGCTTACAATAGAGCCAAACACTCTTCTACACAGAGATCTCCTTTTGAGACCTGCTTTAGTTTCATACTAAGGTCTCCTTTGGATTTTGTCTTTGGTAAAGATACCATGGTTGATGGACACATCAATGTGGACAAGGCAACTAGGTTCATTGAACACATCCAGGATATCCACCAGGTAGTACAGGAACAACTGGAAAGAATCCAGGCCACGTACAAGGCTAGGCATGATAAGCATCAGATGGAGCATAGTTTTCAAGCTAGAGACCAAGTCTGGCTGTACATCAGCAAGGACATGATACAACGTGAAGGTAACAAGCTAAAACCTATCAGGTATGAACCCTTCAAGATACTTGAGAGGATTGGTGAGAACACTTTTCGCCTTGATCTGCCAGTGTACATGCACATCTACTCAGTCGTGAATGCGGATTGCTTGAGATTGTTTGAACATTCAATGATTGAGGACCCTGAAGAGCAAAGTCAATTTCCTTCTATTGATGACATGATACTTGAATATCTTAATGAGTTGTAGGAAGACACACTACTGGACAGGAAGGTAAGGATGACACGTAGTGGATAGGTGGAATACCTGAGAATTGGGCTCAAAGGTTTGAAACCGAGCAGTGCGAAGTGAATTGAGATTGGACAATTGAGACAGTAGTTTCCTCACTTAGTCAATGCTTGAAGAAAACCAACTTTTGGTGGTCCAAAAGCTTTTCAGTTGGGATGCCATGATTCGAATTAGACCCATAAATGACTGTCATAAAACTATGACTAAAACAGGTCGAACAAATCCTTGAAGAATCCAAAACAGCGATTAAAAACACCCTGAACCAATGGCCATGGTAGCCGGCATAGAACAACGAGGACCTCGGTCAGAGCACGCTGATTGAGGCCCATGGAGACTGCGCAAGAGGTCAAAATAGCCCCTGGGAGCCCCGGATCGAGAAAAGGAGCTGGTTTTCGATGCGTGTGCACTAAGCGCTAGGCGAAAATGGCTAAAATGGAAAGCCTCCAGCACCCACTCGCATGAAGGAACCAAAGGACCACGGGTGGAAAAAGGAAAAGGTGCTGAAGGAAAAATGTGGGACCGACACCGAAAACAGGCGGTTTCCTTGGGATGCCCTTGAACGGTAAGCGGTTTTGGAGAAAGCGGAGCGATCACAATCAACGATCGACGCGTGGCAGTGGAGGAGAGAGGAAAACCACCATGATTGTGTGCTATCGGTCGAGCAAGTCAACCGCGCTTGACGTGCAAATGACGTTGGATCTGGAGGAGCCCAGATCAGATGGCTGAGATTGTGCCTGATAGACAGAGCAGAATTGACAGGGGATTAAGCCGCGATTTAAGAGGATTTGGAATCTGTTGACTGCCACGGTGGAGAAAGAAATGAATCGACATGTGGGCTGGTGCAGTTCTAATGGAGACATGTGGCTACTTCCTGAGCATTATGCTGACTCCAAACATGGAATTCCAAGCACACAGGCGACAGGCGAATCAACACAGGAAGGAGAGGAAAAAACAGACACGGAGGTTGAATGGCAAAAGCCACGAGCAGAGATAGTGAACGAGAGATTAAGAAGGGAGATTCAGATCGAAGAGTCCAAGCGACCAAGAGAGACAGTGAACAGTGAACCTTGAGAGGAGGACTGAGCATAGAGAGTAGTAAAGCCAAGCAGAGGAGACAGAGGGCCGAGCTGACCATAGGTAGCATCGAGCACCAAAGAGCTTGAAGAATCAAGTCTTCCCATAGAAGAATCTGTCTGGATTGAGCATCACAATTGGCTCTTTCCACTATAGACCAAAAGTCACAGAGCTGGTAGGAAGAAAAAAGTCTGTGAACTCTGAGTGGCTTGGGGAATCCAAGAACCACCTTGCCAAGAAAAATTTGCTGTCAGGAGAACTCATATTGAGTCCCAGCATTGTAAATTCTTTGCTATAAGACACAATAAAACAAGGCCACCACTGAAGCTAGACCAGAGATCTAGCCCTGGAGAATAGGGTGAACTCCTTCTTAAACCCTGTTTGTGTCTTTGTGTTGCTTACTGTATTTCTCTGCTGTCTTTCCATGTAAAATGTTTGTGTATTGGCAATCTGATTGATCCGTTGTTTAAATTACACAGAACGCAGACCAACACATGAGTTTGTAATACCTTTGTTTAATAAATCTTCAACTGAGGTCACTCATAGGGTGATTATCAGATCAAATGTCATAAGACATCAACCCTAGAACGTGAACAATGTGGATCAATCCACCTGTAAAGCACCAAATGCTTCGACGTTGTTGCAAAGCATTTTTTGTGGGGTTCTTAACACTTGCAGGGTTAGCCGATGACTGGAGGAAAGTGACATGGGTACCCGTTTGAAGGTTATGACATAGGATTGGATTGGATCATAGTGTATGTGAAATTACCACATTAAAACCATTAACTATGGTGGTACGATATGTCGATGTTACATTAAACTAGGTCGATACAAAAACCAAAAGCTATAACTCGATATGATATACATATTACTATTGCTTCTTGTACGTGGATAGTGTAATGCACATAACTGGATCTTGCATTCAATTGGCATGTATTTGCCATCTGATTATTGGTATATATTAATCGTTTGGGGCAAAATGTTGGATGTCAAACAATTTTAAAAAGAAATATTATGGTAAATTGTGTAGTTATTGTGAGGATGGTGACAAGTGGTGTAAGAGCCAAGTTCTGATATTGTAGCCTATTTGGAAATTTAATTAATAATTATGTATAGGTTCTGAACATAGAGTGGAGGCATAATGTAGAGGGGAGCTAGAAGTATACATACTTCAGGAGATGTGGGTTTGATTGGATGGAAGGCACGAAAACCCCACTGCCATGTTGTTGGAAACTGTTCAAAAGTTGAGGAATGAAATGGTCAGTCTATGAGCGGATAATGAAAGATTGATGCAAGATCAGGAAAAGATATTAAAACTTCTTTCTAATCTCAAGAATCATTGAAACTCTATACCCACCTCTGGCAATGATGAAAGGGGCAAGGGGAAAAGACACAAAGGTGAAAATTCTCCTCAGGGAAGCCACACCTAGCACTCGAAAGGAGACAAGGGTGGGAATGGATAATAATATGACAATGCATTAGACCACTAGAAAAATAAGAAGTAGAGAACCAAGTTGAAAGGAAAATGTTGTTGAGGCATGACTAATCAATATTATTAAATATTTCCAAATTTACGAATATGGTGACAACCTAAAAGAGATATTAGCCATTTATGAACTTCGAGGGAAAGCTACACTATGGTGGGAGGAGTTTAATGTTGTTCATGCAATTAATGAAAAGAGGTTCATTTGGGCAGACTTTTAGAAACATGTCAAGGAGAATTATTTAACTGAATCATTTTACAATGATAAGGAAAAACAATTCCAGGAACTCTAGTTGAGAAAACTCACCATGGATGAGTTTGTAACCAAATTCACGTCCTTGTTAAGCTATGTACCTTACATTCAAGAGGAAAAGGCCAAGGTTCAGAGTTTCATGAGTAATTTAACAACATTTATGAAAGCACGATTGGAATTTGACAACCCCAAAACCATAGAAGAGGTCATTCAAAAAGCATGAATTTGTTACCAACAAATGAAATCAAAGGGGGAAAGAAGTAATAGTTGGGATAATTAAAAGTTATACTAAAAATATCAAACATGAAAATATGAAAATTGGAAACACCGTATGTTTGTAAAGAAATGAGAAAACATATGGAATATTTGGTCAAATGTTTAGAGTATCAACAAGCCAAGGTTGAACACCAACACCTAGAGGGATTTCTTCAGCTGCCACCCTTGCAGAATTCGAAATGGGAGGTAATTACTCTAGATTTCATCAGTGGCTTGCCTAAAACTAAGAGGCATAATGATTCAATCACTGTGGTAGTAGATAACTTGAGTAAAGTAGCCCATTTTATCCCTATTCAATTAGCATAATAGACTATGCAAACTGCAAACATATTTATGCAGGAAATTTTCAAATTACATGGAATGCCAAAAGTTATAATGTCTGACAGAGATGTGAAATTCATGTCAATCTTTTGGAAAACCCTCTTTACTGGCCTGGGAACTCAATTTCAATTCAGTACAATATATTATTCATAGACTAACATACAAACAGAGAGAGTGAATCAAGTGTTAGAAGACATGCTACGAATGTGCGTAATGCAACAATAATTAAATGGTCAGTGTACCTTCACTCAGTAGAATTTGCATATAATAATAGTTACCATGAATCATTGAAAATTAGCCCCTTTGAAGTTTTATATAGAAAGGAGGTACAAAACACCCATTAACTATAATACTCTAGAGGATAGATTAATATTGGGGCCTAAGATGTTGGCAGAAATGAAAAATGTTGTAAAAATGGTTTGGAAAAATTTGAAAGTCACCTGAGATAGACAAAAGGTAAATGAAGACCAAAAAATGGCTTTTAAAGAATCTTAGATAGGGGACCATGTATATGTTTGAGTGAAGCCCAAAAGAAGCACTTCACAGTGGAAAGGATACGCCAAACTCACCCCACAATACTGTGGACCCTTCCAAATTTTAGAAAGGATTGAAGCCATTGCATGCCAATTAGCATTACCCAGCTATATGCAATTCCATAATGTGTTTCATGTACCTTGTTTTAAAAAAATATGTATATGATTCTAGACATATAATTAACTAGGAGGAGGTGTAGGTGAAAGTGTTAAATAATATGTTACAATGTTTTTATGAAATCGAATATGACTGAACTATTTGAAAAAGATTTAATATTTTGTGATATTGGAATAGGTAGACCCGGATGGAGAGTTCTTGGTAGAGCGTCTTCTTAGTTAGAGAGAATACTATGGAAGCGATCTATCACCCAGGTTAAAGTGTAGCTGAGGTACTTTAGCCCGAAAGAGGCCACCTGGGAAGATGAAAAATTTATGTGGGAATCATACCCTGACCTGTTCTAAGGGCATGAATAAACACCGAGGACAATATTTTTCTTGAGAGGGGGAATATATAACACTTTTGGTTCTATACATAATTTTTCTTTACATTTTCTTTTGTTACTATGTAAGTACTTTGGTTTGATGAAGGTAGTGAAATAATTAAAAAAATTAAATATGTAGTTATTATTAATAATTTTAAAAGATTAGATTTTGTCAGAGAAAACAGAGGAAAAGGCTTACAAAAAGAAAGAAGAAAAAATATTGAGTTTCGAGACAGTTACTCCCCTCCCAAGGAGATTAGAGAACAAATATCATATGGGAAAGGGATGAGTGGCCTGGGGGGAGTAAGAGGAAAGGATAGAGAATTGATAGGGCACTGCTAAGAAGAAGTTATTCTACTGTATGGCCTTCTTGACATAGTGGTAACTAGTGGAAACCCTTACAAGAAGGAATTCTAGGCTAGATTGGTGGTCTTGAGGCTTTGAGGTCTAGACGTCATTTCCAGCCTCAAAGGTTGGGCGGTTAAAATAAGTGTCTTATGGCCTTAATCCCTAATAGATCTAATAAGACAAATAAGTATAATGATAATAGAATTATATTACTTGATTCAGTAAACATTTACTTCCAAATAAATTGGAAATTCTAAATAACGAGAGTAGTTCCTAGTTGGTTTTCTTTTCCAAACAGGAATTTTACTACTGTGGTAACCTTATGAGTTAATTAAATAGTTATTATGGAAAGGAAATAATGGAAAATATCTCAATCATTGAATATAAATTTATTTACTCTTGTGTTTATTATATATATGACTTTGTAAAGCAGTCTGTTGAATTAACCCTTGTTGTGTAAAACATTTGAGGAAATGTGAGGGGCGAAGGAGAAAGCAAAACAGGCCCTCACTAGGTATTAAAGGAGGTATGTGACATTTATTGTCAATAGGAAAAAGATTTGCCTCTAACAGTTGATGCATGAGAGAATGATCGAAAGAAGTTACGAACTAAAATAACTCATGGTAATATTACAATAATGCGAGATAGGTGAGTTATCCCTCCAACATGAAGGCCACTAAGAAACCGTCCTCCCTGGAGAGGGATAAGATATTGTGGTCAGAAGCCACACCCACAAAAAACCAGTACTACCATTAATATAAACCATTGATAACAAAATACACCAACAGACAGTAACTCTGTTCATTAAAGAATATTATAAACACATCCAAAAGCATAAATCTACAGCAATAAAACTGCAGAGCTTTATAAAATGCGATGCATGGTAACCAAAGGTTACCCCAAGAACCTTACTTAACTTTAGAAAAAGATAGCAAAATAATTACCAAATAACCGAAAATAAAACACATATAATGGCCCAAACATGTAACAAGATTTAAGATATTGACCTCATTTGAGGAATAAACACATGCAATTAGGAATATTAACCACAACTGGAACTACCAAAATGATAATTAAAGTATTATAACAGAACAATAAGTCGCAAGTGTAGTAGAACAAATCCTTTGTGTTAACTAAGTTCAAAAATATTGTGCAGTAAACCCTAGTTCCTAAACTGAAATGTCAGCCAGACATCGTTTCAAAGGAAATTCCAAGTATACAAGTTCTGAAATTCAAAGTAGAACACTTATAATTTCAACCATAAAAAAGATAAATAAGCACAAAAAAGTCAACTATAGCTTGAGACTTCATTTCAATAAAGCTGGCGAGAGCCAATAAGAACCCGAGAGAGATGCATCCAATTAAAAAGAAGATTTAGAACCCTGTAGATTAGATCAAGGGGTCACAAGCAAGAATGCAGAGAATTCTTTCGAGGCCCAAGTTTTATACCTGCCAGAAACCAAGAACTATCAGAATTGTAGCCATAATATTGTTTCTGCAGTCAGTTGACAGAAATATGCATAGATACTTGATAAGCATATGATAAGCAGAAGCGAAAAAGAAAAAGAAATAGAAATTAAAAAGCCAAACAAAACATAGCAAGTAGGGGCAACATTACCTAAATCATTCACAAAGAGCCTGGGTTCTGATGATAAACCTCGCATCGGAGTTAGGAAAAAAAGATTAGAAACCGGTGAAAAGAGTTTACCGTCACCTTTCCAAAAGAACCGAATGACTGAATAACAACAATACTTGCTAAAAAAACCCTCACCTGGAAGCATGAAGATGGCATCGTACCCTCAGACCCAATGTTCCAAAACCAAATTACAAGCTTCCATGGAACCTAGGTAATTCAACACAAGAACATTCTTGTATCAAGAACCTAAGAAAGGAAAAGGGCAACATGAAATCACCGGGTAGGAGAAACAGAGTGGTTCGGAGGAAAGCTTCGGGAGGCAGAATGGCGGTGCCATATGGTCGGACCATATGTCAATCTTACATTAAACCATCTCAATACGCGATCCAAAATTTATAACTCGATATCATATAATAATTAACTATTGATTATTTTACATGGATAATGTAATGCACCATGTCAATATACAATCCAATAGTTATAATTTGATATAATATAACATATTAACTATTTCTTCTTCTACATGGATAGTGTAATGCACATTATTGTTCACTTGGCATGTATTTATCAGTCGTTTATTGGTATCCGATTATTGGTATATACGATTTGTTTGGGTCAAAATATTGGATGTCAGTGTTGGATTTCAAACCATTTAAAAAAAGTCTTTGTAGGTTAAATTGTGTAATTGTTATAAGGATGGTGACAATTGCATTAAGAGGCACTCCCCAATTTAGTATGGAAGAGATGTCTCATTCTATTATGTTATGTAAATTTCTTGTATTAATCAAATTACACAAAAATAAAAATAAATAAATAAAAGAAAATTATTAATTACGACGATAGGCATCCCTGCTATTGAAGTTGGCCACTTTAACCATTTTCTTAATTAATCTTTTTGATCGGATGGTCTAAATTGAAAGATCCCAATATATTCTTGTGGTTGCCACTATATCAATGGATATAATTCACACCACTAACTTAATTCCATGTCTAAATCACATGTTTAAAGCATACTTAAATTAATCTTTTACAAAGCATCATTAAAAATTTACCATACCATTTGTTAATCGCGACCTATTATGATCAAGACGATGTGGAAAGATTAAAAATGGCTGTGAAACGTATGCATCACCATCACCATCCATTTCAATTACGTTAGGAACACAATCAATTTCAATTCTGCCTAGATTAAAAATGGTTGTGAAACGTATGCATCACCATCACCATCCATTTCAATTACGTTAGGAGCACAATCAATTTCAATTCTGCCTAGACATCACTCACCGTTTCAATACTCTTATACAAAACGTGGCCAGAGGGATGTAAGACATTGATTTAGTGTGGCAATCACTAACAATTTCAATTTCATATAGCCATCACTTACTCTTTCAATTGCCCTCCTCCATGTAGATGTTTCAATTGGCCTCCTCCATGCAGATAACCACACATTAGATGGAGCGACACATTAGATGAAGTTTCGCTCAAGGGATGTATCATAGTGTATGTGACAGAAATGTAAGATAGTGTATGTCGGGAACTATTCTTTTGGAGGAGAAAATTTGGCAGAGGGACGAGATGGACACAGAGAAGTAGCCTATGAGATTGGAACACCTCAAGTCTCAAGTCACGATTAGTCATATTGTTCAATATTTTTACATTGTATGTTGTATATGTATATACCAACTTCGATCAATAATAATATTGAGATTATTGCAGATCCATGGTACTAAGTTGGCCTTGTTTTGATAACATCACTCAACAGTGCCTATGCATTGGGGTATTCAGGGATCCTCATGGTTCCCTTGGGATGGGTAGGGGGAACCTTGGGATTGATAGCAGCAGCCTTCATATCACTCTATGCAAACACCCTCCTAGCACGCCTCCATGAAACTGGAGGCATTCGACATAGTTGATACAGAGACCTAGCTTGTCACATTTATGGTAAATTTATTTTACACTCACCCATCCAATTCAATATAATACTTTCTTGTTACTTTCATCAAATCAACATCTTCATACTTGCACATAATCACATCTTCCTTTCATATCGATTTTGATTGTGAATTTTCCAAGGTAGAAACATGTATTACTTGACATGGACTCTACAATATATCAATCTATTCATGATAACCACTGGATTTATCATTCTGGCTGGACAAGCTTTAAAGGTAGCTCCCTACTCTTATACTTAATTAACTCCTATCCCCAAGCCATGTTCTCCTACTTTGACACGCAACAATTCCTTATTAATTATCTATTTTTCATCTCTTTTGATCGATTGTTGTGCAAGCAATATATAGTTTACACAACAATGAAGCTACCACATTGAAGCTACTTTACTGCATCGCAATTAAAAGAATCATTTGTAGCATTTTTTCATTTGGCATTCCCCACTTATCCTCTTTGAGGTTGTGGCTCGGTGTTTCAACATTCTTAAGTTACATCTATATCATTGCTGCTATTGGATTGTCTATATGCGATGGTATCTCTCTTTTCTTTTAACTAGGATAATCTTGCTTGTGATGCTTACATATCTTCTAGTTCATGGTCCTTGTCAAGTTGAGTATTAAAACAATCGCTTGGAGAAAAACCTTAATTTTCTGCTTACTTTGGATATGTAGGTCTCAATAGCCCAGCTAGAGATTATGAGATTTCAAGTTCAGGTTGAAGTAAAAGAAGAATGTTTGGAACAATTGGTGTTGCAACAAATCTCATTTTTGCATTTAATTCAGTCATGCTTCCAGAAATATAGGTATAGCAAAAGTTTTGTTTAATGATATGACTAGCGCATAGAAAAAAGAAGGTTTTGGTCTCTTTTTTAAACGTTCTCCCAAAATTTATTACTTCTCTACCATTGATCTTCTCCCAAAAGATCCAATGGGTCATGGTAGATTTTCGGTTGACAAGGCACATGGTGGTTAACCACCTGGTAAAGTGGTTTCCCCACACTCCTCCACTGCTATGTGTCCTCAGATTTGTGGAATCAGAGCCAAGACTCTCGATACCGCTTACCACTACTTTGCCACTCGAAATACCACTCCAGGTTATAAACCCTAATGGAATGGTTGTAGATATGTGCAAGCACCATGTATAATTTTTTGGATACAAATTTTGGAAGGAGCAACGAAAGTGTGTATTTACTTCGCAATTGGATAGTGAGGGTGCTGGCTTGAGGGATATACCTGACAGTGACCACACTTGTTGGGGCTCTGCTTCCATTTGTAGGTGATTTTATGAAAATTATTGGCGCAGTGAGCGTGATACCATTAACATTTGTGTTGGAAAACCATATATATATTAAGTGAAGGGAAATGGTTTGAGTTCATTAGGGAAGACGTGGCATTGGGCAAACATATGTTTTTCCACCTTTTTATCTATGATAACAATTGTGGCAGTGTTCTGGTTCATGGTTATTGACTCCAGAGCATACCATGTCTTCGTTGATCTTTGATCATACATGTAACTATATAATTGTAGCTGCTATATTCATGTGTGTAGGATATTCATTCAATTCCAAATCTCACTAGAGGTATTCAACTGATTGTTGGTAACAATAATAAGATTCATTAAGTTGCTCACTAACAACTTATTTCAATGCAACAATCTCACATACTTTCATAAAATCCTTCAATATAGTTTCATTAAGCATATAAAATCCCCCCAACTCAAATAAGTATGACATAAATAGAATAAAACGCCCAAAAATCCAACATATAGTTATGACATAAGTAGAACAAAAAGACCAAAAAGCCAACATATAATCTTATAAATATAAAATTCTCACATTCATAAAATCTTTAAATAAAATTTCATTAAGCATATAAAAACCCCACAACTCAAATATACATGACATAAAATAGAATTAAAAGCCTAAAAAAGTAATATCTAATGTCATAAATATGAATTCATGAAATAAGTGCCCACAAATATGTGTTAAGAAAAAAATAATAGTAAAATCACTTGCAAGCTAGAGATTTATGTCATTGAAAGTCTATGGTATAGAATATCTCACCACCATGCATTCATAGTCTTGTAAATGCTCTATACAACAAGACCTAAACTTTATGTAGAAGCTAAATTAATAAAATTTGCTAATCAAACATGAATGCCAAGAAAGCACTATAATTTTGTCGTGATAAAAATATTTGTCTCCACATTAAAAAATATAGTTTGATTCTAATATCTATACAACAAGACCTAGACTTTATGTAGAAGCTAAATTAATAAAAGTTTCTAATAAACATGAATACCAAGAAAACACTATAATTTTGTAGTGATAAAAATATCCGTCTCCACATTAAAAAATATAGTTTGATTAGTATAATCATTTCCAAGATTGTGAAGAACACAAATAACCAATATATACATGTATTAATCCATTTTTGTATGACCCTTGGTTTCTAATTTTAACCAGATGTATGTAAATCTCCCAACTCTACTTTCCCTTTTCATTTCATAATACATTGTATGTTTATAGTTTCATTATATGTTAAAAAATTTCCATGTTTGACACAATACTTAGTATTTTTAATAATTTAGATGAGATCCCTTATGCTATGCAAAGATTCTTTTTTTTTCAAAACTCCTTTCTTGTACTTTGCATAAAACCTTTCTCCACATAAGTCATGTTCTTTTCTTTATGGATGGTTATGGTTTTGTACACAATATTTCATGTCCTATTCCTTGCAAACTTTAGTATGTACTTTTGTATAAATAATTATGTGCTTTTATATGAATAACTTTCAATGGATCTATCTAACTGAGGATCTATCATGCACAAACAAGTATCAAATCTCTTAATGTGTAAACCAACGAGAGGGATCAAATCCCTCCATGTGAAAACCTCTTTTTTGGTGTGTATAACTTGAGGAAATATTTGCACATGGAGGGGTTTGATCCCTCTCAGTGCATGATAAATCGGAAGTTAGATGGATCTAAGTTGATTTAATATTTATTTTTTAACCCTCTATGTATACTTCTCATTTCTTCGAAATTGTTATTATTAGTTTCCCTATTACTAATACTCATGATGTTGTATTCATG
>APFE031526724.1:0-68200 GCA_000404065.3 Pinus taeda | reverse complement strand
TTCCAGCAGATTCCACAACAGAAGCAGAATACGTGGCAGCAGCTAAAGCAACAAAAGAAATTGTGTGGCTCAGGAAAATTCTTGAAGATTTGCAGGGAAAACAAGTACAATCAACTCCACTCATGATTGACAACACCTCTGAAATAAAGTTTGCCAAGAACCCAAAGTTCCATGATCGAACAAAGCACATCAATACTAAATATCATCTGATCCGACATCATGTTGAGGCCAAAATAATCCATCTCTGTCATTGTTCCACAAATGAGCAAATTGCAGACATCTTCACCAAAGCGCTTGGAAGAGAAAAGCTTAAAAGATTCAGAACGATGCTTGGACTCACCAACATCCCTTCAGATTAAGGGGGGGAACGTTGACACCTAATCCTCACGATTGGGTGAATTTATGTAAATAGTTAAATTAGGAATGTGAACAGTCTTCAGGAGATGAATTGAGCAATCACACCCTTTTGTATATAACAATAACATACCTAATGAAATAAATGGAATCAGTTTTACTGCCTGGCCTGACAATGATGTATGAGATCATGGGCAACATAATAAGCAACATGATGATATGAGCATGGGAAGCATAATGATGCATGATGATATGAGCACGGGCAGCATAATGATGAATGAGATCATGAGCATGGACAACTTGATGGTGAATAAGACCATGGAAGATGCAGCATGAAGATGAGAGAAGCTCAGTCATCAAGGTTCAACACATGTGACAGTACAGCAAGGTGTCACACGTTAATGTGCAGCAAATAGACGAGATGCAGCACTATGATAAGTGAACGAGTCACCTTAGAGAATCAGTTGAAGCAATATGTCTTCAACTGATCTCATGCCGATATCAAAAGTCAAAGTGATTGACTTCTATTATAAATGTACTGTCTCTTTCACTTTCTCTGCTGAATTTTGAAGAACATAAAAGAAGAATTTATCAAGGGTTTCCCCACATTGTGGGGTTTGTCCCTGGTTAGCGCCACATCTTGTGTCCTCTTGTCTTGGCTTGTCTTCTGCGATTTATATTTATGTTCTATCTGCAGTTTACTTTATGTTGATGTGATTGCTAATGTGGAAAAGAAATTGAAATAAATTGCTCTAGCATAGAACATACCTAAAATTAACACCATACTTGTTGATAATGAATTTCTCAATGAATGATATTACCTCATCTTCGTTCACCTTCCGAAGCGGGATGGCTTCGGTCCATTTGGTGAAGTAGTTAGTCGCTGTGAGTATATATTTATGCTGCTGTGAAGAGTTTGGAGTGATCTCGCCTATGACGTCTAGGCCCCATTGCTGAATGGTTGACAAATCATAACAGGCCTGAGGGGAACAACAGGCTTTCTTTCTCATCCTGCGGTGGTTTGACACACCTTGCATTTGCGAGCGTAGGTATGTGAGTCTCTGAACACTGTGGGCCAATAATACCCAGCTCTTAATATTTTGTGAGCAGTGGTCTCTCCGCCGTAGTGACACCTGCTGGGCCGTCGTGCATTTCTTTCAATACATGGTCGGCATCATCCTTTTCCAAACACCTCAGCCAGATTCCATCCTGATTTTTTCTGTATAAGACGTTGTTGGCCAAATGATAATGATTAGATTTCAATCTGAGTGCTCTCCTCTGTTATTCATCCATGTGTTCAGGACACGATCCCCGTACTAGATAGAAGCATATGTCGAAGTACCACGACTCAGGGTCCAAAAAGGCTTCCGACTTTCTTGCTTATACATCAATGCTTCGTCAATCCATAAGGGCTCCTCCTTGAGTTCCATTTGTGCATATTGCACGCTCAACATTTCTGATTCTTCAGACGCCCCTTCTTTGTCCACCAAGGCTTTTGTTGCTAGCCTGCAAAGTCCCTGCCCTCGAACTATCTATGCTGGCTTTATCTCGAGGTCGAACTCTTGAAGGGCGGTTATCTAATTCCCTCTTCGTTCACCCATTTCCTTTTGCAGGAAGAGGGCTCTTACAATAGGATGGGGCACGATTACTTTGGTCCTGGCCTTCAATAAATAAGGGCGGAAATGTTTTACGGCCTTGAAAACTGAATAGCCCTGTTTCTCCACGTTTGGGTAGTTGAGTTCTGCCCCTTGGAGATTAGAGCTCATATAAGAAATAGGGACTTCGTTGCCTTTGTTATTTTTCTGAGTGAGTATTGCGGCATATGAAACATCAGAAGCAAAAGTGTACAAGAAGAATTCCTTGCCGAAATTGGGGCTGACCAATGCAGGAGCTTCATCGATGGCTTCCTTGATTAGCCAAAATGCTTTCTTGGCTTCATCACTCCATTTTATACACAATGTCCTTCTTCATCATTTCCGTGAAGCCTGAGACAAATTTTCTAGCGAAATTAATCCTCCCAAAGAAAGGTTGCATGGCTTTCTTATTGGTTGGGGGTTGTATTCTCATGATGGTCTCTATTCTTTCAGGATCAATAACAATCCCTTAGAGAGGATATGACCCAGTAGTTTCCCCTCTGTGATTGCAAAGATGCTCTTCTTGGGATTCAATGAAATTCCATACCTTCGACATCTTTCGAAAATCTGTCTCAGGTGATAAATATGATCCCTTTTGTGATATGAATACACAATGATGTCATCCATGTAAACCACTACTGATCTGTTAATCAACCCTCGGAAAGCTATGTCCATAGCTCTCTAGAATGTGGTGCCTGTGTTAATGAGTCCAAAAGGCATTTTATGATATGCGTAGGTGCCCCATTTAGTGTTGAAGGTTGTCTTATGCTGATCCCCATGAGATACCAATACTTGCTTATATCTTGAAAACCCATTTAATAGGGACAACATTTCAGACCCAGAAACGCACTGAAGGATGTGTTCCATAAAAGGGACAGGATGGTTATCCTTTTGAGATGCTTTGTTCAGGTTTCTGAAATCAATACACAGTTTGATGTCTCCATTTTTCTTTCTTACTGGCACAAGATTGGCTACCCAATGGGTGTGTCTGACCGGGAAGATGATTTTAGCATCCAACATTTTGTTTAATTCTTTCTTCACCAACGGTTCTAGGCTTGGATGCATTTTACGTAGCTTTTGTTGGTAGGGCCTGGCCTCCTTTTCCAAAGGGATTACATGCTGCATAACACTGGTATCGAAGGTCTTTAGGTCTTCATATGTCCACGCAAAGACGTCCTTGTAGTCTTTAAATAGCTTGACGAATGTAGCCTTTTCTTGTGGAGAGCACCCAAGGCCCAGATTGACTTTTTTTGGGTCTTCTTTGTTCCCAAGGTTGACTATTTCATACTTCATGGATGAGCTATGCGTTTTGCACTTAGTCGACTTCTTGAATTTATCATGCAAGTCATATAAGTGCTCCATTTTAATAACTGATTTGGGAATCACATTGGGCTGATCCTTTTCCTGATCTTCCCTCTCGTTCATAAGCCTGTCGTGTTCTCTCTCATCAATGATTGCATTCTTGAATGTCTCCTTGCAATACAAGAACTCAAGGATTCGCTCGTCATCTTTGAACACCTGCCAGTTTGAGATGTTAACAGGCATAGATGGTCTGAAAATCAATTCAACATAACATTTATTCTTCTTTAATCTGAAATCAGACAAAAGTTTAGCAGCCATACTAGCCATCAGATCAGCGTCTTGGTTTTGCCTTCGAGGTATGTATGTGATATTAATGGAATCAAAACTGTCAATTAAGCTCCATACCTCATGCTGGTACCTTACCAGGTGTGGCGAATTGCAGTGTATCCTTTTCCTTAGTTGACCCACAATTATCTGTGAGTCACCAAAAACTTTAAGAATTTTCACCCCCATATCAATGGCTTTCTTCAGGCGCTGCAGCAAGCCTTCATATTCTGCTGTGTTGTTGGTGCATGGAAACTCCAACTGGCTGGCCATCAAATGTTGGTTCCCTTGCGGGTCAATGAGAATACTCCCAGCACCTGCACCTTCAAGGCAGTTAGAGCCATCAAAATAGAGTGTCCAGATATAGAATCTAATGTTACATCAATTGAACTACTATCTAAGAAATTAGTCCTATCATCTACTATAATACAAGATAGTTCATCAGTTGGACTATTCCAACTGTGTGTATGTCAAAGTTTCTTCAACTGTCTGCATGGAATTCTCCAAAACGGGTTTCTGTGGCACAAACATTGAAACTATAATTCCCAAGGATGGAGTTGGTAAACATTACAAGCTCATTGGGACCATTTAGTTCCGTTACCACATACTTCATTTATCTTTCTCGATCAACTCTCAGCATATCACCTTTTCCCTTTTGAGGCAACAAGAGATGGGACCAATCAGTTGAGAAATATCCATTGAGTTTTGCTGACCAATCCCTACTAAGCAACATTCCATAGGCCTCGAGTATATCGACTACCACCATATCAATGACTTGTGTACTGTGGTTTAACAACCATCCGAATCAACACATCTTTCAATTCTCCTATTACTTTCACATTTGTCCTGTCCAATTGCATAATTTGAGTCCCAGTTTTCTCAGGTATTGCATGCAGTTCTTTAGCAACAACATAAGGCATCACAGTGGACGAGGCACTGGAATCTACGAGGCAATTGCGTATGTTCATGTTGAGGATTTCAAATGTGATAAGGAAAGATGGGGTCATGGATTTTGATTTTCTCCCTATCATGGCTGCACTGACATCTTGGGGGTTTCGATTCATTTCAGAGTGGCTTCCATAGCTGATGGCATTTGGGCTGCAATGGAGGTGTTGACAGGTCTGGACATTGACTTTTTGGTTTGGCTGCTTGGGATGGTGGGAGTTTTGGAATTTCTCTCATTCATAGCTTTCAAGAGCAAATCTCTTTGCTGCGTTAATTTCAGCAAATTGAAGTATGTGATATTAGCCCTAGATTTCTTAAGATCATCCACAATATTGTAATCAATGTTATAAACAGGATAGGGCAGAGTAAACATACTGGTTTTACCATTCTTAGGTTGGAGTTTACCATCTTGAGTAGCCTTCGTTGCAGTGGGAGATGCATTTTCTTTCTCTGGATGGTTTGTAACAAGTGTATTCTTGGATTGACCACTAGGTCTACTCTTTTCAGCAGGAACTTTGGGAGCAGGTGCCTTCACAGGGCGGACATCTTTCTTGGTCTGATCTATAGGCTTCATCACACCTGCAAGTGGCCCTTTGCTTCGTGTGTGGATTTCATTAGTGTGGATTTCTGCCATATTGTCTCCTTGGTCATCATTGTTCTCATTTGTATAGAAATCCCACAGTACGTTGATTTGGGATTCTTCTTCCAAGGGCTCTTCTACTTGGTATTCTTCCTCATCTTCTTGTTCTGGCTCTAGCTCCACTATAGGTTCTTGGTTAAGGAGCGATCTGATAAGAGCCAGCTCTTCTGTGTTTAAATTCCCTTCATTGGGTGGAGCAGGCAGTGCAAGTGGACCATGACTACCTTCTGTCTTCTTACGATAAAAAGGTTTGAAAGGTTTTCGGTTGTTATGCTCTCCTCCACTCCCGCTCGTACTCTCTCCAAAATTCCTTTTCATATCGATGACTGTATTTGTCAGCTTCTTAATGATCCGATGCAAACCTTCTACATTTGTGGTATCCTTCTCTTTGGTTTTAGTCCCTTTGTTATCACTCCCATTAATTTTCTTGGATGCTTGAGAGGCTTTCTTTTCTCCGGTTGTATGGTGGCATGCTGTGAGACTGAGCATTTCATTCTCGACTTTTACTGCTTCATCGATAACACCTTGTAAGGTCTGTGCGTTACTCGTTTTGACCCACATTGCAGTAGGGACAAGGAGAGCAATGATGTAGAATTCCGTGAACACCTCTTCTGTAGGTTTGGCGGTGGCCGGGATTCTGTTGAACAAAGTGTTGAATCGGATATTAAAATCCTTAAACTTTTCTTTGGTTTCCATTTTCAAACGGGATAGTTCCAGAACTAAGGCAACAGGGGTTTTGTCATCGCCATACTTGTCTAAAAAGGCCTATTGAAAGGTAGCCCACGAGGTGATCGATCCGGTTCTCAAGCTAAAGTACCATGTGGAAGCTGCACCAATCAGGGTAAAAGGGAATAGGCGACAAACTATATCTTCATCAGCTACCCCTAGCGTGCGCACGGCCAGGAAGAACAAATTGATATGGTTTTCAGCGGTGTCTCCCTGCTCAGGGTCGAATTTAGGCAATACCTTTTCTGCATTCTTGGGTAAGGGATGCTACTGCCCAGGTATCGCCACGGCATCCTGAGAGAGCCAGGGAGGTAGTGCTCCCGGAGGAGGTGGGAGTTGGTTTCCACCCGGTTGAGGAATATTAGCCATATCAAGGATAGGGATATTCTGGTTGAGGGTTTCTTCGTTAGGATTTTCCCAATCAGGCTAGGGATTGCCTTTAGATGGGGAATCCTCAGGGATTTCTTCCCAAGGAGAGTTGATACTTTGTAAAGAATCAAGCACAATATCTTCAAGAGAAGGGGCTGCAAACGTTTCTTTGTTTATGTGGTAGACCCTTGGCTTTCTTTTTGCTATCGGAGGTAATCACTGAAAGATAGGGAGCTGTAATAGGGAACGAGCGTAAGCTCGAGTGAGTCTTCTGACTGGTTGTTCCTGAGTGACAGGATACTCCCACATTGTCTCCTCTTCGAAATGAGGCTTTTCGGAATGAGAGGAAGGGTCTTTTCAACCTTCACTGTCCATGCATTAATCTTTTCGAGTCCATGCGGACATTTATAAATGAAATCATAAAAGTTGTGGACGGCAGTTCACGCCCTCCTTCTAGCGCCAATTTGTTGACATGGCGAATTTTCGCTATATCAACAATGGGGAACTAACCCGATCACAGACCCCAATTAGGCCTGCTTTCGTTTGGGATGGCTAGTTCCAATGGGTTTTAAGGGACCCCGTGAACTATAATAGGTGTTGAGAGATTGCTTCTGGGAAAAAGACTTCAATTAAATCAACAAAATAAAACAACTAACCACTAAGTATTAAATCCTATCTACACTACTTATAATTCTAGTCCTAACTATCCTAATCTATCCTGTAGAAGCATGATAAAGAGAGGTTAAACATCATATATGATTTCCAAGTCTAAATGAATCAATTACTGGTTCACACAAGACAAGGCTACATTGATTCTTAATTGCAATCCAATCATCATATAGGAATACACATTCCATTTTATGGAAGAAAAGCTCACAACTGATGTCTAACATAGTTTCGAATCAACAACCTTTCATGATATAACCATGATGTTGAATCATATTCAAATAACCATGCTTAACCATGAACTGTAAGTTATCAATATGCACAAATAAAACAAATATACATTTGCACTTATGTCAGCAACAACATTTTGATCAAAACACATAAGAGAGGAGGAAATTCAATCTGAAACACAGGCTCCTCATTGAACCAAACAGTGTTTCTTTATTCATAATAAATCAAAGTTGTTCTCTCCAAACAAAAAGCCCTCCTCTCCTATCTGGAGGTAATATTTATACAACTCAAAATGACCCTCCCCCACTGACTTTTCACCTCCTTTCTTTTCATTACACAGATCCGAACATACAAAGAACGGTTGGTGAGGCTGTTGACACGTTGAAGTCATCTTTGCTGGAGCGTTTTACTTCCTAGGGGAGGGACAGAGAATGACTGTGTATCATTTCGTTGCACTTGTGTGGGATGGCTATTATTCCATGTCATTTCTTGAAGGAAACTGAAGATGCCGTGCTCATCCTCCCACATCTGGCATGCCTTGAGGTTTATCTGGAGGGAGTGACATCTTGGTGGATCAGCGTTGTGCTTCCCTTTTGACACAGAGCGTGCCTTCATTATGCATTGTGGCGGTTCATCCCCCTTTCTGCAGACTACGCTTTTGTAGTATCGACACCGGGGGTGCAGAGGTGTCATCTTGACATACATCGCCTTTATCTACTACCGGATCCACTCGAATTCCCCTGCAGAGATAATTCATATTAGTTGTGATTATGAAAATATGATAAAAATGCCCAAGAACAGCTCTCGTCATCATTGAAACTTTAAATGATAAGGCGCAATGAAATCAAAAGGAGCGAGTGTGAAAGAATTGGCCCTTGGCTTAGCCAACGTCGTGCTGCGACCGAGTCGCAATCGCACATCTCAACGGGCAATCATGTGCAATATCACCCCTACTGGATTTCCTTTGAGAACCCGGATCATGACATCTTATAGAAAACACAGGAATACACGAAAAACACTGCATTTGACCACAAGGCCGGATTTCAAAATTTATAAGCCCGGACGCATAGTTATTGGCGGGTCCGCTTCATTGAATTAGACCTTATGCATAAGTGCTAGACCTTGCCGATAACGATTTAGTGATGGGGGAGGTGGACCCGATAACATATATATTCTGTTTAATAAGATTGGCGGGTCTGCGAAATCGCATATTGCAATGTGCACAGGCCTAGGACCGTGCCGATTGCGATATGCGATTCGGCCGGACCCGATATATATATAGGTTGTATTTAATGACGCGGCGGTTCTGCTATATCACATTGCATTTTGTATATGATCCCGGGCTCCACCAATATGCGATATGCGGTGGGGGCTCCGAACCCGAAATTATATACACTATGGTTAATGACCCCAGCGGATTTGGTGCATTATGGTTGCGTTATGAATAACCCTTGGGTCTTGCCGATTGCGATATGTGATACGATTGAGGACTTAATTGCATTGCAATTATTCATGATAAACAAGCCTTTGCCCTTGATCAAGGCAATGTGCTATAAGTGATAAACGGGTATGTTAAACGTGTTTTGTGAGGCATTTCCCTTGTGAAGAGTTAAAAGGGGGATAAAGATGCGATAGAAGGTTTTTGCGTGTTAAGTGCACGAACGACCATAGTAAAGGTAGGGGCGATTATATGTGCGGGCATAAATGTACCATGAATACTTATGAGGATTGAAACCCCTGATGAAGGGACTGAATAAAGGGCTAGGCTGGGTTACGAATGAACTATGCAACAAAGATTTATTAAGGGGCCTTAACCATTTAGAAATTGAATATTTGGCTTGGAAAAGAGTTAAAATCCTTGGGATAAAACAGATTAGTCGGAGGAGTGCAAGATCAACCTCTAGGGGACCCATTCAAAATTGCTACTAGGGCAAATTTTAATAGGGTGGTGGTTGTGGCCACAACAGGGTGGAAAAAGAAGGCGAAGGAAAAGGGTAACTCATGCCTTCACGATTGCTCCTTCTTATCATCATTATGTTAGAAAATCAGAAAGGCAGAAAGATTTTCTTATACTTGATAATTACTTGTGATGTTCTTGATTTCTTATTAGGTTTTCTTTATATCTTCTTTCTTTTAGTTCATCAAGCAATTACCAAAGCAATAACACAATGGACACCAGATGTAGGCACAATGCTAGGGCAAAACCCCCTCTCGAGGGGAAAATCCAGTCAAAATTCTCTTCCTTTCAATAGTATTCTTTGAGATTCTTCACCCTAGACAAAGACCAAACCTTCCCTCCACACCAAGTCAGCCTCCCAGATCTTTGACCTCCTTTCCAGCAACTTCAACTAGGTCGCAGCTTCCGGCATCAGCGAAACTTGGAAGACTTCAATCTCCCAAACTAGGGCACGAAACAGAGAGAGAGAGGCACCCAAATTTCGTTTTTCTTCTTCTCCTTAGACTCCACCCAACTTGCACATCCTTCCCCTTCTTCTTCTACTTCGCACTTCTTCTGGCTTCAAGAGATATCAAACTTCCTTGTGAGATAGTTTGCTCCAAATGAATTTGACTGGCTTCTATTTATAGGCATCAAGGGATGTCGAATTGATGTCCTTAGGCCGACTTGATCTCTTCTAGGCCGACTAGATGTGGAGAATACATAAATTATATTTGACTCTCAATACTAAACCTTTTTACATGAGTCAAAAGCCCAAGAAGGGTCTCTTTAAAAGTACAATGACTTTATTAACTCAGAATAAATCCTAGAAGTCCTCAATGGGGAATTTGACCTAAAACATGATGACCCAAGCATGAAACCCATGCTTTAATAAGTCATAATAATAACAATAAAAATTCTTTTCTTTATTCTTTGACAAGTATATTACATGATGACTCAAATACATTTAATGAAGACCGAACCTAGTTACATTTTCCAACACTCCCTCTTAACTAGGGAGATATTCATCATATACAAGTACAAGGAAGATCTCAACTATATGAACCATGAAGAACTTTAGGCACTGCAATGCCATGGACTAGATTCCTGACCAGGGCAATCTATTCATCATATACAAGTACAAGGAAGCTCTCAACTATATGAACCATGAGGAACTTTAGGCATCGCAATGCCATGGACTAGATTCCTGACCAGGGAAATCTATCCATTGGTCTCTCAACAATTTAGGCACAGCAATGCCACGGACTAGATTCCTGACCAGGGCAATCTATTCGGGTGGGACTAAGATGGGCTCAAGCTTTCAGCCTCTCTAGCTACCATCAGGGTTACTTGCTAACCACCAATCCAAAGATCCAAGTGTGTATCCAAAAACGGAGCTCTATAATCAACACCACCTTTTCCAACTTAGGGACCTAGACATCAACAAAAAGTGCTGATTAGATGTCCTCCCAGGCAATGCTTCACTCACAAAGCCTCACACCCCTTGATCCAGCAGATCAAGGATGACCAATCTCTCCCAATCAAACTGATTGGTAACCAACATGCTATCAAAAACTGTTAAAATTGGCGACTGGGGCCAAACTCCATGTGGGTCATCTTATTTATGGCAGCTGATATTTTTCTTGGATTCCTCTTGTCGAGAGGTCTAGGATTAATCTAACGATCATCCGAATCCGACAAGTATTTATGGAGATATGAATTTATGTAATTACTTGACAAATTGTCAAGGTCAGTCAACAGCTAAATCTGTGGCACAAGATAGGTGGAGGCATTATTTCACCATCTCAACTCACTCATTCTTCTCTCTCCCCCCTTAGCATTGGGTTTATACACAAGGAAGAGAAGCTTACACGTGGGAAGCAGGAGGATGTAGAAGGGCAAGGAAGGAGGACGCAGAAAGACGCAATTTGGAGGACGCAGAAGCTGCAGGTCGTCTCTTTGACCAATGTTGACCAGCATGGGCATTTTAGGGCTGCGGTTTTGGTGTGGTTGCCTCTCCTAGGTAGGCCGCGAATTCTAGCACAAAAACTGGGGCATTCTGACCTCTGGTTTGACTAGGGTTGACTGCCCTAGTTTGGGGCAACAGGTTGACTTCAGTTGACTGTAGTTTGACTGTGTTTTTAAGGTTGTTTACGGGCTTCTTCTTCTTGCTGTTGGAAGACTAGATGACCGGGAAATTGACCAAACATATTGAAGGTCAATTTCACCTTGTTTGACCAGATTTAACTTTGCTGGTTAGGGTTTACTGCTGCTGTCATAAAATTACAGATTTATGAATTTGTACTATTTCTCTCTGCTGAAAATTTGAAGATGAAAGAAGAATTGATCAAAGGGTTTCCTCGCATTGGGGTTTGTCCCTTGCTAGCCGCCACATCTGGTGCCTCTTGTCTTGGCTTGTTTTCTGTCGATCTATTAATGTTCAATCTGTGCTTTACTTTATGTTTATGTGATTGCTAAACAGTGGCTAATAAGAAGAATTGAAGTAAACTACTCTAAGCATAGAACATACCATAAATTAACATGGTATCAGAGTTGAGGTGAAGACAAAGCCCAAGCAAGAGCAAGAGCACGAGCAATCACCGAAGGCTATCGAAGCTATCCTAAAGACTTCATGGGGTCCTCATCACACTTCTCCGCCGAAGACAAGCTCCGTGAGAAGTCCGACTATCACGGATGGAAGATGTCTCTCGATCTGACATTAGAAGAGCAGGAAGTGTTGGACCATGTGAGAGGCAGAATCGTTGAGCCTCCATCAAATGCATCTGCTACTGCGAGGAACAAGTGGACCAGGGGAGAAGTCAAAGCAAAGAAGATCATCCGGGACTCTATTGACAAGCCCCTGGTGGCCTATGTTTCCGAGCTGACCACCTCCAAGGAAATCTACGATAGACTGGTAAGTTTATTTAAAGTTAATGGTGCAAATCAAGTTTTGTTCCTTAAGAATAAGCTGAAGGAAATTAAGAAGGGAAAAGATGAGAGTATGCAAGCGTACTTCTTAAGGATCACCAAGATCAAGAATGATCTCCTACCAATTGGGGAAGTCATACCTGACAAGGAACTGACCATCACAACTCTCAGAGGGCTCCCATCTGAATGGTATATATTCAGAACCACTCTTCTCAACAATAATGTAATTCCTGTATTTTTTGAGGAATTGATGGCGAGATGCATTCAAGAAGAGACAAGGATGGAAGAGCAGGAAATCCCTGCACTTAGAGGCAATCCCTCTGCTTTCTCCTCTCATGCTAAAAGGAGAAACCATTCCAGGTCTAAATCTAAAGGAAAGGTCGGATCGAAGGGCGGAAGAAAAGGAAGACGTTACAGTTGCAACAAAATGGGCCACTATGCGAGGGAGTGCCCTGAAGAAAGGACACACATCATGATGACGATCAAAATCACTCCTGAGGCAATCAAAGGAATGGCAGGTTCAATGGCAAAGGAAAGAGGAATGTCGGAAATCAAAGAAGTGGTCAACCCTCCAAGAAGGCAAGAAACTCCAGGTATGAATCTAACATTGTTAACAATAAGCAAGATGGATATTATCTACCAGTGACCCTCTCTACTACTGCTCCTCCGGACTCGCTAGGAAATTGGCTTATTGATAGTGGTGCCTTAAGGCACTTCATTGGTTACAAAGAAGCTCTCTCTAATCTGATAGAGAAGGAGACCAACCTGGAAATTGTTCTTGGGGACAACTCCAAATATCCCATGAAAGGCATAGGGAATGTCACTCTTCAATTGAATCAGGGTAATACAACTCACTTGCAAGATTTCCTATATGTACTTGATCTAAAAAAGAACCTGGTGTCCATTTCGGCAATGGAAGACAAAGGCTACAAGGTGGCCTTAATTGATGGCAAGGTACGTGTATGGAAAAATAATTTTAAATATGCTTTCACTCTTGGGTTTAGAGTTGATTCATTATATCAGGTCGGAGGAAGTCCGCTGGGTGTCATGTCTTGTGACACATCTCTTCAGTCCAAACTATGGCATCGGAGGTTTGCTCACCTTCATTATAAAGCTCTATCCGATGTGAGACAAATGGTGACAGGGATGCCCGAGTTCAAAGTAGAGCAAGAAGGTGTATGTCCGGGATGTGCCGAAGGAAAGCTCAAAAGGGGACCATTCCCCTCAAGCCATAGCAAGACCTCCGATATATTGCAGTTGATTCTCTCATAAATATCTGGTATGATGCCTGTGAACTCCTTGGGAGGATATTTATATTACCTTACTTTTACAAATGATTATTCTCGCAAGACTTGGATATACTTCTTGAAAAAGAAGGATGAAATGTTCTCCTAGTTTCGTCACTTCAAAGCTTTGATCGAGAATCAAACTGAAAAGAAGATCAAGATCTTAAGGACTGATAATGGGACTGAGTATGAATCCAATGAGTTCCATGACTTTTGTAAAGAGGCTGACATTAAGAGGGAGACTACAACACCATATACTTCTGAGCAGAATGGTGTGGCCGAAAGGAAGAATCGTACGATTGTGGAAGCTATCTGTGCTATGCTCCATGATCAAAGGCTTCCGAAGTTTCTATGGGCCGAAGCTACGAATACCGCCATATATGTTCAAAACTGATGCCCTCATCAAGCATTGGGTTCTAAGACTCTCGAAGAGATGTTCACTGGTAAGAAACCTGATGTATCTCATTTTAGAATTTTTGGAAGTGCTGTATATTTTCATGTGCCGCAAGAGAATAGGAATAAATTGGGTGCATCTGGAAAGAAAGGAATCTTCATGGGCTATAGCGAAAATACTAAGGGCTATAGAATCCATGTGGCTGGTCAAAGGGAAGTCGAGATTAGCCATGATATCACCTTTGACAAAGATATGGCTCTTAGCAAAATTGACAATCTTCCTATACTGGGGAAATGTGTAGAAGCTGACACCAGGAAACCAGAGAAAAGGAAGATGAGACGATGCCCGATGTGGAAGAACTTATGGATCCTATTGATCCCCCTCTGCAACGGCCTTCCTCTTCTAGGAAGAGGCCTTCATGGTTGAGGGGGACACTTGATGATGCTGAAGGACACGTTGCACCCAGGGGGACTTTTTGGGAAAGTAAGAAGCCGACCAGGTATCAGGGATACTTGATCATCATAAGCACAATCATCCAAAATGAGCCTTCATCATTTGCAGAAGCTGTCAAGCATCAAGTATGGAAGGATGCTATGATTGAGGAATATGAGTCCATCATGAAAAACGATGTTTGAGATGTGGTCCCCAGACCCCAAGACAAAGCAATTGTCACTTTGGAATGGCTTTACAAGATAAATCATGGCGCTGATGGAAGTGTTGGAAAGTATATGGCACGTTTTGTCGCTCGTGGCTTCTCTCAGAAGGAAGGCATAGACTATGATGAGATATTTGCACCTGTTGCCCGATACACCACCATCTACTCGATCATAACCCTTGTTGCTTCGCAAGGATGGAACCTACATCAAATGGATGTCAAGACCGCATTCTTGCATGGTTCGATCAAAGAGGAAGTCTATGTGGAACAACCTGAAGGATTTGAGATTCATGATCAGAAACCTCAGGTGTGCAGGTTGAAGAAAGCCCTCTATGGGCTGAAGCAAGCACCCCGAGCGTGGTATGAGAGGATCGATAGCTACTTGATGAAGCTGGGATTCACTAGGAGTGAAGCTGACCCTAACCTTTACTTTAAGGTTGAAGATGACAAACCTCTCATACTGGTGCTGTACGTTGACGACCTCTTTCTGACAGGTTCAGACCCTCTCATTCACAAATGTAAGAGGGAGTTGGCTTCAGAGTTTGAGATGAAGGACCTAGGACTGAGGCACTATTTCCTAGGACTGGAAGTCTAGCAGAAGCCAGGGGAGATTTTCCTATCTCAAGGAAAATATGTGTTGAAGATATTAGAGAGATTCGATATGGTGGACTGCAAGCTCGTGACTACCCCGATGGAGCTTGACTTCAAGAAGTTAAGCAGTAGTGCTACTGGACCTGTTTTACAAAATGCTACCGAGTATCGTCAACTCATTGGAGCATTGATGTTCTTGGTGAACTCTCGCCCGGATATATGTTTTGCAGTCAACACGTTGAGTCAACATATGGTTGAGCCTCACCACACACATTGGATTGGTGCCAAGAATATGTTGAGATACCTTCATGGCACAATCACTCATGGGTTGAGATACACTGCCGGAGATGTGAGACTACATGGATATACCGATGTTGACTGGGCAGGCAGTGTGGTGGACCGAAAGAGCACTTCCGGGTGCTGTTTCTCTTTGTGATCTGTCTCGATATCCTAGATGAGCAGGAAGCAAAAGTCGGTGGCTTTGAGCACCGCTGAGGCTGAGTACATTGCTGCGAGTATGGCCTCTTGTGAGGCGATCTGGTTGCAAAAGCTCTTCAGTGAGCTGTTTGGATTTATATTGGATACTACTGTGATCCCGGGTGATAACCAGAGCAAGATTCATTTATCAGAGAATCCCGTATTTCATGATCGCTCCAAGGATATCGAGATCAGGTACCACTATATCCGGGATATGGTGCAGCGGGGAGCAATAAGGCTCCAACATATCGGTACAGATGAGCAGGTCAAGCCCCTGGGAAAGGTTGAATTCTTGACTTTTCGAGAATGACTTGGTGTCGTTGAGAGACCCTCTTATGAGGATCGTGTATGATGCATACATTGAGCTCTGGGAGCTTCGAGGGGCTTGGGGTACTTCTTGGAGTGACATGCGACCACAGGGCGACTCGCCCTCCCCTAGTGGTGCGCTATGTACAAGGTGAAAGGTTCAACCTTCCCCTATGATACCCCGTGGCGATTTTGGGATAGGATGATTAGTTCTCTTGTCGAGGCATCCTACCCATGCAGTCTGGGACTCATGGGAAGTACCTTTGTTAATTTTAGGTATGTTCTATGCTTAGAGCAATTTATTTCAATTTTCACTGTTAGCTTCATATCTTTTCCAGATTAGCAATCACATCAGCATTAAAGTAAACTGCAGATAGAACATAAATATAAATCGTAGAAGATGACAAGCCAAGACAAGAGGACACAAGATGTGGTGCTAGCCAGGGACAAACCCTAATGTGGGGAAACCCTTGATCAATTCTTCTTTTATGTTCTTTAAAGTTCAGTAGAGAAAGTGAGAGAGATAGTACATTTACAATAGAAGTCAACACTTTGACTTTTGATATCTGCATGAGATCAGTTGAAGACATATTGCTTCAACTGATTCTCTAAGGCGACTCCTTCAACTATCATAGTGCTGCCTCTCGTCCATTTGCTGCACATAACCATGTGACACAGTGTTGAACCTTGATGACAGAGCTGCTCTCATCTGCTCTCATCATCATGCTGCTCATTATTTATCATGCCCACTGTGCTGCATCTTCTATCATTATGCAGCCCTATTCATCATCATGTTGCTCCTTACTTATCATGCCCACTGTGCTGCATCTTTCATCATCATGCTGCTTCATTCATCATCATTCATCACTGCTTTGATGAGAGGATTATACACCATGACTGTTCCTAGAGGCTGAAATGATCTTTGTACCTTGAGATCATAACTGCACCTTATTGTACTGTAAGATTATGATCCTTGTCTCTTACCTTTGATGAGACTGACACTCTTCGCAGAGGTGATCACTATCACTGCATATAGGTACATCATCTAATACTTCAAGTCACTGCTGTACAAGATGTATGTCACCGAGATCTTCTTCATCCAACCGAAACCAAAATCAATGTTTATCGCTGTTGTGATCATAGCACATCAAGACTGCTGCAAGTATGCCAAGGGTTTCTATTATCATGTAGACTTACTGAATTAGCATAGATCTACATTACTATAATGATGCTACCAACGTGATCTTTATTGAGTCTTGACAAGCTGAGGATGATTCATTCACTGTGTCCTTATCCAAAGTTATTTATGCCTCGTCTATCCGAGATAGATGTGCCTAGATCACATACATTCTTCTCTACTTTCTTCATTCGAGGATACTTCCATTAGAACACAGGTATGCTGAGTCTGTGGCTATGCTTGATTGCGGTTATGACTGCATATAAATATCTCTGTGCTCTGCGTATAAATGTCTTTAAGAACAACGTATAAAGTGTCATAAGAACATCGTATAAAAGTATCACAGGAACAACGTATAAAATGTCACCATGACTGTGTATGAATGTCTTCATGAACTTCGTGTAAGGAGTCTCTCTACCCTGTGTATAAATGTCTTCAAGAACAGTGTATATGAATAGCGAATAAGGTCTCCGTGTATTGAGTATAAGGTCTCCATGTACAACGTATAAGGTCTCACCATGAACATCGTATAAATATCTTCAAGAACTGCGTATAAGTGTCTTCAAGAACTGCGTTGGATCAACTAGGGCATCATCTGCGGTTAGGGCTTCATGCTAGACCAACATATGCTCTTTTGTGTCTCTCCTTCACCAAAAACCCAAAGACGTGGAGAGGAGGAGATCACATGAAGAGGATGTGACTTCAAGTCCTCTTCTATTTATACTAAAACATAGATGATGAGTAGACATGACTGTTGGGCATAAGTTGCTGGCCGACTTGACAATTTGTCTTATAACACAAATAAATTCATAACTTCATAAATACTTATCAGAATCGGATGATCTTTAGATCAATCCTACACCTCTCGATGATAGGGATCCAATAAAAATACCAGCTGCCATAAATTAGATGACCCACATGGAGTTTGGCCCTAGTTGCCAATTTTAACAACCTCTCATCTGATCAATGAGTAGGGAAATGGGTTTAGGGACCATTAGTAGTACTATAGATGGACGCATCATTGTATCTACCGAACTCCCTATGCTAGGATGACCTCCATTGATCTGGGATCAATGAGAGTGGTATGACACACCCTCTGAGATTGACTTTGGGTCAGTGGAGGATGGTATGATACATCCTCGATCATTTCTTCTTCCTCATAGTTCAATAGAGCAGAACACAACAGAGCAGAATAGAGTAGAGTAGAGCCGAGCAGTGTAGTGCAGTGCATTTGATGGCAGAGATAGTACTGATGGTCAGACGGATTAGCAGATGGAGTTCTCCCTAGTTGAGAGGGAGTGTTAAAATTGGCAACTAGGGCCAAACTCCATTTGGGTCATCTTATTTATGGCAACTGATATTTTTCTTGGATTCCTCTCGTCGAGAGGTGTAGGATTGATCTAACGATCATACGATTCCGACAAGTATTTATGGAGATATGAATTTATTTGTAATTACTTGACAAATTGTCAAGGTCGGCCAACAGCTAAATGTGTGGCACACATGTTCAACGTCTCATAGGTGGAGGCATTATTTCACCATCTCAACTCACTCATTCTTCTCTCTCTCTCTCCTTAGCATTGGGTTTATACACAAGGAAGAGAAGCTCACACGTGGGAAGAAGGAGGACTTAGAAGGGCAAGGAAGGAGGATGCAGATAGACGCAGTTTGGAGGACGCAGAAGCTGCAGGTCATCTCTTTGA
Organism: Pinus taeda; assembly: GCA_000404065.3. Taxonomy (NCBI): domain Eukaryota; kingdom Viridiplantae; phylum Streptophyta; class Pinopsida; order Pinales; family Pinaceae; genus Pinus; species Pinus taeda. Next base: position 49,556 of record APFE031526724.1, on the reverse strand, counting down.
CCAGCGTTGACCAGCATGGGCATTTCAGGGCTGCGGTTTTGGTGTGGTTGCCTCTCCTAGGTAGGCCACAAATTTTGGCACAAAAACCGAGGCATTTTGACCTCGAGTTGACCAGGGTTGACTGCCCTAGTTTGGGGCAGCAGGTTGACTTCAGTTGACAGAAGTTTGACTGTGTTTTTAGGGCTGTTTATGGGCTGCTTCTTCTCGCTGTTGGAAGACTAGATGACCAGGAAATTGAACAAACATATTGAAGGTCAATTTCACCTTGTTTGACCAGATTTGACTTTGCTGGTTAGGGTTTACTGCTGCTGTCATAAAATTACAGATTTATGAATTTGTACTATTTCTCTTTGCTGAACTATTGAAGATTAAAGAAGAATTGATCAAAGGGTTTCCCCGCATTGGGGTTTGTCCCTGGCTATCTGCCACATCCAGTGTCTCTTGTCTTGGCTTGTTTTCAGTCGATCTATCAATATTCTATCTGCACTTTACTTTATGTTTATGTGATTGCTAAACAGTGGCTAATAAGAAGAATTGAAGTAAACTGCTCTAAGCATATAACATACCATAAATTAACAAAAACTTTCGAGAGATTCACCTGTACAAACACAACCCCAATCAATAATACACTTTCATATGTACATAATCAAATACAAATCTTCGGGGCTTTTCAGACAACTTGATATTGCTCCTCAACTTTTCATAGTAGGACTATCAACTAATCTTTGACAGAAGATTACTCAATCATACACTTTCCTTTCCTACTTCTCATGCATCAACGTATCCTCCAAAATTCATTCTTCAATGAAAAACAAACCTATGCCCTCCCTCTCAACCAGAGAGCATTTCTTTATCCAAACTCCCTCTTAATATTAGGGAGATCTCTTCTATTCAGGCTTCCTAAGGGAGATCAACTTCTTCTTTTCGTCATCGAAGAAACTTTCGTGGCTTCCAACCATTTCATCAAAGTTATCATCATCCTCATCATGCTTATCACATCAACGAACATCTTCACCATATTGAAGATTGTGTACCTACACAATTTAGATAGCAAGTACAACCAAATCTATAGAAGCATGAAGTTAGACATATCAGAATTACGAAAGCATTTCAATCTTACATATATCAAATACCAAAACAAGAGATACATACTCTTCAACATCTTGCTAGGGACTTTGTTATAAACCCTAGACTACTTCATAACAACTTTCATTCCATCTAGGGTTTCGGTGTTTCTTTCAAAGGTGTGACATACCCTACTACAACATATAGCAAACCCTAGAAACAATTCAAACAAATATAGGTCTACAAGGCATCTAACAACTTTAGAATTCACATGTTGATTTTCCACTAGGGTTTCATATAGATCCTAGATTTCATACAAGAGAATCAATCAAAACCAATCTCAACTTAGTCATTAACATGACCAACTTCCATTAGGGTTAGTTGCAAACCCTAGTTTTTCAATCAACCATTAATCCCAACTAAAACTCATATTTCAACAATTCTTACACAAGTCCCAAATTATCATATTGTTATCATTCATCAGAGATTTTCACTTCTACTAAGGTTTAACTCCAAAACCCTAGAATTTCATTTTCACAATTTCAACAATCATTAGATAAGTAGATCTCAGATTGTTGTCACACATACTAGAGGATTTAAATACAACTAGGGTTTAGCTGCAAAACCCTAGATTTCCAAATATCGTCATCCTGGAATCTCAGACAAGGACTTGTATTAAATCCTAAAACTTATGACCATCAATAACTAGGTCAACGCACATATCTAGGAATTCATTATCATGCATAAGCTTATCATATATTAGACATACACTGACCTAGCCCAAGCTAGGGTTTTGACTAAATGTACACATATATATACACCTAGCGTTTCATTCCTAGGATCTTGCTTTCATAACAAAGGTTTTTCTTATAGGCCCAACCAAATCCTAAAAATCTAGGGTTTCATAACATAGCACAACAAACCCTATTATTCCAAAAATTTCAGAGGTTCGAGATCTCAGACAAACATCATTAAATCCTAACAAGTTAAGATTTCATGATCATACTGAAATTCCAATCAACAAGAACTTCAAATAGCATTTCACAATATCTGTAAGTAGTTTAGGGTTTTAGACATTCACATCAACATATCCTTAGGTTAGGGTTTTCCAGAGAACCTATGTTATAATTGGCAACTAGGGCCAAACTCCATGTGGGTCACCTCATTTATGACAGCTGATATTTTACCTAGATTCCTCTTGTCGAGAGGTGTAGGATTGATCTAAAGATCATCCAATTCCGACAAGTATTTATGGAGATATGAATTTATTTGCAATTACTTGACAAATTGTCAAGGTCGGCCAACAACTAAATGTGTGGCACAAATCATATAAATACGAGTGAGATTGATCCATTTCAAATCATCTCATCATCTCTCATTCTTCTCCCTCTCCTTGTATGATTGGGTATACACAAGGAAGAGGATCTCTCACACGTGGGAAGCAAGAAGACGAAGGTTGAAAGAGGATGCAGAAATTGTTGACTGCGTTGACCGAGTTTGACTGAGGCAGTTGAAGGCATCTTTGACCTGTGTTGACCAAGCATTGACTTAGCAAGGGTGCGGTTTTGGTGTGGCTGCCTCTCCTAGGCAGGCCGTAGATTTTGGCACAAAAATCGAGGCAATTCGTCCATATGTTTGACTAGCGCTGACTGCCCTAGTTTTGGGCAGCAAGTTGACTTTAGTCAACAACAATTTGACTTTGTTTTTGGGGCTGTTCAAGGGCTGTTTCTTTAGGCTGTTCGAAGGCTAGTTGATGGGAAATTGACCAAGCATATTGGAGGTCAATTTCAACTCGTTTGACCAAGTTTGACTTTGCTGATCTAGGGTTTGCTGCTGCTGATATAAAATTACAGAATTCTGATTTTGTACTATTTCTCTCTGCTGAACTATTGAAGATAAGAGAAGATTTGATCAAAGGGTTTCCCCGCATTGGGGTTTGTCCCTGGCTAGCCACCACATCTTATGTCTCTTGTCTTGGCTTGTTTTTTGTTGATCGTTTAATGTTCTATCTGCACTTTACTTAATATATATGTGATTGCTAATTTGTGGCTAATAAGAAGAAAAGTAATAAACTGCTCTAAGCATAGAACATACCATAATTTAACATGGTATCAGAGCTGAGGTGAAGACAAAGCCCAAGCAAGAGCAAGAGCAAGAGAAATCACCGAAGAGAAGGTTGGCAAGGCTATCCTAAAAACTTCATGGGGTCTTCAACACTCTTCCCCGCCGAAGACAAGCTCCTTGAGAAGTCTGACTATCACAGATGGAAGATGTCTCTCGATTTGACTTTAGAAGATCAGGAAGTGTTGGACCATGTGAGAGGCAATATTGTTGTGCCTCCATCAAATGCATCCGCTGCTGCCAAAAGAAAGTGGTCCAAGGGAGAAGTCAAAGAAAAGAAGATCATCCGGGAGTCTATCCACAAGTGCCTAGTGGCCTATGTTTCCGAGCTGACAACCTCCAAGGAAATCTACGATAGACTGGACTACTCTTCTGAACAATAATGCTATCCTAGGATTTGAAGAATTGATGGCTAGATGTATTCAAGAAGAGACAAGGATGGAAAAGCAAGAAATGCCCGCACTTAAAGGCCATCCCTCTGCCTTTTCTTCTCATGCTCAAAGAAGAAACAATTATGGGGCTAAATCCAAAGGAAAGGCTGGACCTAAGGGTGGAATAAAAGGTCGGTGTTACAATTGCAACAAAATGGGCCACTATGCGAGGGAGTGCCCTGATAAAAGGGACTCACACCATGACGATGACCAAAATCACTCTTAAGGCAATTAAAGGAATGGCAGGTCCAATGGTAGAGGTAAAAGAAATGCTGGAAATCAAGGAAGAGGACAACCCTTCAAGAAGGCAAGAAACTCCAGGTATGAATCTAATGTTATTAACAATAGGCAAGATGAATATTGTCTACCAGCGGCCCTCTCTACTACTGCTCCCCCGGACTTACTGGGAAATTGGCTTATTGATGGTGGTGCCTCAAGGCACTTCACTGGTTACAAAGAAGCTCTCTCCAATCTGATAGAAAAGAAGACCAACTTGGAAATTGTTCTTGGGGACAACGCAAAATATCTCGTGAAAGGCGTAGGGAATGTCACTCTTCAATTGAATCAGGGTAATACAATTCAATTGCAAGAAGTCGTATATGTACCTGATCTCAAAAAGAACCTGGTGTCCGTTTCGGCAACAGAGGACAAAGGCTACAAGGTAACCTTCATCGATGGCAAGGTTCATGTATGGAAAAAGAATTTTAAGGAAGCTTTCACTCTTGGGTTTCGAGTCGATTCATTATATCAGGTCGGAGGAAGTCCGCTGGGTGTCATGTCTTGTGACACATCACTTCAGTCCGAACTATGGCATCGGAGGTTTGCTCACCTTCATTATAAAGCTCTACCCATTGCAAGACAAATGGTGATAGGGATGCCCGAGTTCTGAGTAGAGCAAGAAGGTGTATGTCTTGTATGTGCCGAAGGAAAGCTCAAAAGGGGACCATTCCCCTCAAGCCAAAGTAAGACCTTCGATATATTGTTGTTGGTTCACTCAGACATATCTGATATGATGCCTGTGAACTCTTTGGGAGGATATTTATATTACCTCACTTTTACAGATGATTATTCTCGCAAGACTTGGATATACTTCTTGAAAAAGAAGGATGAAGTGTTCACTTGGTTTTGTCACTTCAAAGCCTTGATCGAGAATCAAACCGAAAAGAAGATCAAGACCTTAATGATAGATAATGGGACTGAGTATGAATCCAATGAGTTCCATGACTTTTGCAAAGAGGCTGGCATTAAGAGGGAGACTACAACACCATATACTCCTGAGCAGAATGGTGTGGCGGAAAGGAAGAATCGTACGATTGTGGAAGCCATCCGTGGCATGCTTCACGATCAAAGACTTCCGAAGTTTCTATGGGCGGAAGTTGCGAATACTGGCGTATATGTGCAAAACCAATGCCCTCATCAAGCATTGGGTTCTAAGATTCCTGAAGAGATGTTCACTGGTAAGAAACTTGACGTATCTCATTTTAAAATTTTTGGAAGTCCGGTATATTTTCATGTGCCGAAGGAGAAGAGGAATAAATTGGGTGCATCTGGAAAGAAAGGAACCTTCGTGGGCTATAGCGAAAACAATAAGGGCTATAGAATCTATGTGGTTGATCATAGGGAAGCGAGATTAGTAATGATGTCACCTTTGACGAAGATACGGCTCTTAGCAAAGTTGACAATCTTCCTACTCAAAGGGGATCTAAAGAAGTTGACACCAGGGAACCAAAGGAAAAGGAAGATGAGACGATGCCCGATGTGGAAGAACATATGGATTCTATTGATCCCCCTCTGCAAGAGACTTCCTCTTCTAAGAAGAGGCCTTCATGGCTTAGGGGGACACTTGATGATGCTGAAGGGCACATAACACCCAGGGGAACCTTCCGGGAAAGTAAGAAGCCAACCAGGTATCAGGGATACTTGATCATCATGAGCACGATCATCCAAAATGAGCCTTTGTCATTCGCAGAAGCTGTCAAGCATCAAGTATGGAAGGATGCTATGACTGAGGAATATCAGTCCATCATGAAAAACTATGTCTGGGATGTGGTCCCTAGACCCCAGGACAAAGCAGTTGTCACTTCGAAATGGCTTTACAAGATAAAGCATGCAGTTGATGGGCTCGTTTTGTCACTCGTGGCTTCTTGCAGAAGTAAGGTATAGACTATGACGAGATATTTGCACCTGTTGCCCGATATACCACCATCCACTTGATCATAGCCCTTGCTGGTTCGCAAGGATGGAATCTACATCAGATGGATGTCAAGACCACATTCTTGCATGGTTCGATCAAAGAAGAGGTCTATGTGGAGCAACCCGAAGGATTTGAGATTCATGATCGAGAATCTCATGTGTGCAGGTTGAAGAAAGCCCTCTATGGGCTGAAGCAAGCATCTCGAGTGTGGTATGAGAGGATCGATAGCTACTTGATGAAGTTGGAATTCACTGGGAGTGAAGTCGACCCTAACCTTTGCTTTAAGGTTAAAGATGACAATCCTCTCATACTGGTGTTTTACGTTGACGACCTCTTTCTAACAGGTGCAGACCCTCTCATTCACAAATGTAAGAGGGAGTTGGCTTCTGAATTTGAGATGAAGGATCTAGGACTGATGCGCTATTTCCTAGGGGGCTAGAAGTCTGGCAGAAGCCAGGGGATATTTCCTTATCTCAAGGAAAATATGTAGTGAAGATATTGGAGAGATTCGGTATGGTGGACTGCAAGCCAGTGACTACCCCGATGGAGCTTGACTTAAAGAAGTTAAGCGGTAGTGTTGCTAGACCCGTTTTACGAAATGCTACCGAGTATCGTCAACTCATCGGAGCATTGATGTTCTTGGTGAACTCTCGTCAGGATATATGTTTTGCAGTCAACACGTTGAGTCAACATATGGTTGAGCCTCACCACTCACATTGGATTGGTGCCAAGAATCTTTGAGATATCTTCATGGTACGATTACTCATGGGTTGAGATACATTGCTGGAGATGTGAGACTACATGGATATATCGATGCTGATTGGGCAGGAAGTGTGGTGGACCAAAAGAGCTCTTCCAGGGGTTGTTTCTCTTTGGGATCTGCCTCGATATCTTGGATGAGTAGGAAGCAGAAGTTGGTGGCTTTAAGCACCACCGAGGTAGAGTATATTGGTGCTAGGATGGCCTCTTGTGAGGCAGTCTGGTTGCGAAAGCTCTTCAGTGAGCTGTTTGGATTTACATTGGATACCACCATGATCCTGTGTGACAACTAGAGCGGGATTTGTTTATCGGAGAATCCCGTATTTCATGATCGCTCCAAGCATATCGATATTAGGTACCACTATATTTGGGATATGGTGCAACGGGGAGCAATAAGGCTCCAACATATCAATACAGATGAATAGGTCGTCGACATTTTGATGAAGCCCCTAGGAAAGGTTAAATTCTTGACTTTTCGAGAATGACTTGGTGTCATTCTGAGACCCTCTTATGAGGGTCGAGTATGATGTATTGAGCTCTGGGAGCTCCACGGGGGGCGCATGGTACTTCTTGGAGCGACATGCGACCACAAGGCGACTCACCATCCCCTGGTGGTGCACTATGTACAGGGTGAAAGGTTCAACCTTCCCCTGTGACACCTCGTGGCGATTGTAGGACAAGATGATTAGTTCTCTTGTGGGCCAGGATGATTAGTTCTCCGTGGCGATTGTAGGACATGATGATTAGTTTTCCTATGGGCCAGGATGATTAGTTCTCCGTGGTGACTCTAGGACAAGATGATTAGTTCTCCGTGGCGACTGTGGAACAGGATGATTAGTTCTCCTGTCGAGGCATCCTACCCATGCAGTCTGGGATTCATGGGAAGTACCTCTCATCTGATCAATGAGTAGGGAAATAGGGTTAGGGACCATTAGTAGTACTATCGATGGACGCATCGTTGTATCTACCATACTCCCTATGCTAGGATGACCTCCATTGATTTGGGATCAATGAGAGTGGTATGATACATCCTCGATCATTTCTTCTTCTTCATAGTTCGAGTAGAGTAGAGCAAAGCAGTGCAGGGCAGTGCATTTGATGGCTGGGATAGTAGCGACGGTCAAACGGATTGCAGATGGAGTTCTCCCTAGTTGAGAGGGAGTGTTATAATTGGCAACTAGGGCAACACTCCATGTGGGTCACCTCATTTATGACAGCTGATATTTTTCCTAGATTCCGCTTGTTGAGAGGTGTAGGATTGATCTAAAGATCATCCGATTCCGACAAGTATTTATGGAGATATGAATTTATTTGTAATTACTTGACAAATTGTCAAGGTCGGCCAACAACTAAATATGGCACAAATAATATAAATACAAGTGAGATTGATTCATTTCAAATCACCTCATCATCTCTCATTCTTCTCTCTCTCCTTATATGATTGGGTATACACAAGGAAGAGGATCTCTCACACGTGGGAAGCAAGAAGACGCAGGTTGAAAGAGGACACAGAAATTGTTGATTGCGTTGACCGAGTTTGACTGAGGCAGCTGAAGGCATCTTTGACTTGTGTTGAGCAAGCATTGACTCATCAAGGGTGCGGTTTTGGTGTCGCTGCCTCTCCTAGGCAGGCCGCAGATTTTGGCACAAAATTCGAGGCAATCCGTCCACAGGTTTGACCAGCGTCGACTGCCTTAGTTTTGGGCAGCAAGTTGACTATAGTCAACAACAATTTCACTGTGTTTTTGGGGCTGTTCAAAGGTTGTTTCTTCAGGTTGTTCGAGGGCTAGTTGATTGGAAATTGACCAAGCATATTGGAGGTCACTTTCAACTCGTTTGACCAAGTTTGACTTTTCTGATCTAGGGTTTGCTGCTGCTGATATAAAATTACAGGATTTTGATTTTGTACTATTTCTCTCTGTTGAACTATTGAATATAAAAGAAGATTTGATCAAGGGGTTTCCCCGCATTGAGGTTTGTCCCTGGCTAGGCGCCACATCTTGTGTCTCTTGTCTTGGCTTGTTTTCCGTTGATCGTTTAATGTTCTCTCTGCACTATACTTGATATATATGTGATTGCTAATTTGTGGCTAATAAGAAGAAAAATAGTAAACTGCTCTAAGCATAAAACATACCATAATTTAACAACCTGTCTAGGGTTCTATAAAATCAGTTAAGAATAAGAGGGGTAGATTTATCGAGTGATGAATCTCGCAAGATAAGAATCAATAGGATTCAATGTGGCTAGTCACAATAGTGTTAGTAGTAGATTGTCAAATGAATAAACATTTGTTATAAAGAAATCAATGTTTTAAAGCATACCTTTATTCTTTGACAAACCTTGTCTTGGGAGGTCCTCTTCCATACTCCTTGAGATCATGTCATATGTCTTCATAATCAAGACAATAGAGGGAGAATGGTGATTAGTATTAATATAATCAAAACTAAATGAGTACATGAAGCCAAAAATTGAAAGGAAATGAGATACTGATCTTTGGGAGTTGTTGGGGGCTCCCCCAAAGCTTGAGGGACACCTATAAACTTATAAAACAAAAAATGTCTTTTTCCAAAAACATGTTAAAAACCTATAAATTCTAAACATCAAAAATATAAAATAAGATATCTAAGGCTACAAGCAAAGGACTTAGTAGTGTAAGTCCCTTATATTAGATTCTTCAGGTTTGGCTTTCTTTAGGGCTTCCTCTTCAACAACATTGGCTTGATCTCTTTCTCTCTTCTTGTTTCTTGGATTGTTGGGACAGTCACTCCTATATTGACCCTTCTTATGACATTGATAACATTCAACCTTGGACATGTCAACCTTCTTCCTTGGTCCTTTTGATTTCTTTCCTTTATGTTGAGCAGTGTAGGCATTTGAAATATCTTCATAATTGTCAACTAATGAGATCCTCAATTCTTCTTGATTGTAGGCAGTCCATAGTTCTTCAAAAGTGGGAGCTTTCTTCCAACTATTAAGACCTGCAACAAATACACCCCAAGTAGGTGGAAATCCTAATAGAGCAGTGATCACGAGTTCTTTGTCTGGGACAATTTCATCAATGGCCAAAAGGTCATCTCTGATTCTTGCTATCTTCACAAAGGAGGACACTATATCTTCTTTAGTCATCTTTGTGGTCCTTAGTTCATTCTTCAAGCTTGCCACTTGACCAATGTTCTTAATAGTGAATAACTTTGACAAGGCTTCATACATTTTGTGAGCATGATTGATGTTGGCTATGAATGGGACAAGGTTGTCCTTTATTCCTTCTACCATTACAGTCATAGCCACCAATTCTAATTCCTTGAACTTTACTTTGTTAGCACCATTGGAGTTTTCTGTAGGCTTCTTTACTTTTCCTTTGGCCAAGTCTAGAACCTTGTTCTTTTCAAGGATGAGGTCAATCACCTGTAATTTGAGGCTCCTTCAAGTTTGTTCTCTCCCTTGATTGTGTTAGACATCGTCTTTGAAGATGGTACACTCATTTCCTTGAATAACCCTTTTGAATGATTCCTTGATTACGTGCTTGAGACTGCCTTTTTCTTCTTTCTTCACTGAAGCTCTGAAACCATGTTAGAAAATCAGAAAGGCAGAAAGATTTTCTTATACTTGATAATTACTTGTGCTGTTCTTGACTTTTTATTAGGTTTTCTTTATATCTTCTTTCTTTTAGTTCAAGCAATTACCAAAGCAATAACACAATGGACACCAAATGCAGGCACTATGCCAGGGAAAAACCCCCCTCGAGGGGAAAACCCAGTCACAATTCTCTTCCTTTCAATAATATTCTTTGAGACTCTTTACCCTAGATAAAGACCAAACCTTCCCCCCACACCAAGTCAGCCTCTTAGATCTTTGACCTCATTCCAACAACTTCAACTAGGTCGCAGCTTCCGGCATCAGCGAAATTTGGAAGACTTCGATCTCCCAAACTAGGGCACGAAACAGAGAGAGAGAGGCACCCAAATTTTGTTTTTCTTCTTCTCCTTAGACTCCACCCAACTTGCACATCCTTCCCCTTCTTCTTCTACTTCACACTTCTTCCGGCTTCAAGAGATATCAAACTTCCTTGTGAGAGAGTGTGCTTCAAATGAATTTGACTTGCTTCTATTTATAAGCTTCAAGGGAGGTCAAATTGATGTCCTTAGGCTGACTTAACCTCTTCTAGGCCGATTTGATGTGGAGGATACATAAATTATATTTGACTCAATACTAAACCTGTTTACATGATTCAAAAGCCCAAGAAGGGCCTCTTTAAAAGTACAATGACTATTAACTCAGAATAAATCCTAGAAGTCCTCAATGGGGACTTTGCTTAAAACATGATGACCCAAGCATGAAACCCATGTTTTAATAAGTCATAATAATAATAATAATTTTTTTTTATTCTTTTGACAAGTATATTACATGATGACTCAAATACATTTAATGAAGACCGAACCTAGTTATATTTTCCAACACATTATACTCAAAAATGTTGGACCTCCTTCAATTGTTACTATGTCTGTGACATCTTCTCTTAAGTCTTTTCCATTCCATAACCACATTTATTACATGCATCTATGGATTGATGAGCCTACTTAGGAACTGTCTCTCGCCTTGGAGGTTGGAAGCACTTAATAGGGCCAACTGCCTAATGATCCCAAACATGTATGGAACTTGCATACAAATCACCAACTAGAAAGACATTTGAAAGCAAGGTTTGGGTGAAGTATTTTTGTGCCCCTAACATTGAATATGATCCACTATGATACTTTAATGGTTTCTTTACATGATGATGTTGCTCTCATTTGATCTTAAGGGTATGTTTTAGGTGGTCTCATGCATATACATTGGATGTCCCTTGAGGGATGGTTTGATCCCTTTCCAGCACATTGAAGCGATGTCTAACCCAGCTATGAGAACACTTGCGGCCTTGTAACACCAATGTTGCCCCTCTAGAGATCAACGCTGAGCCTTGAGGGGCCCCACATGGATGTATGACCCCCTTTTGCACCCCCAGATTCTAAAATGTTAAGCCAAGAAGCCAAGGCATTAACTTGATTGATGATGTGCCATAGAGGACCTAGGATGCCCCTAGGTTGGTCTTATACATGTTTGATGTGTGCTGCCTTGTTCTACATCCCAAATGAGGATGTAGATCAATTGAGACGCTTTGGGAGGGTTGGTACACTCCCTTTGAGGTTAACATTATGCCCTAAAGCTGCCATGTCACCCATGATGCCCTACGAGGGTGACACATGGCTTCTTGATGGTGACATCTTGGATGAAGAGGTGTTACTTGGAAATGCACCCATTCACTTTGATGATGTCCCAAGAGTGAAGAGCATTCTTGGACCCACTTTGTCACATTGCTTGATGGAGATGCTCATTTATGGAGGATGATGTCATACTGGAGAGCTCTTCCTCCCACACATGTGGAGGATTTAAGGCATTTTATTATGATTTATCATTTTGTAAATCTATTTTTAGGTTGACATGTGACCTATTGGCCTTGTTGAGCTCTTTAAGCAAACTTTTAGGGCTTTTTCATTGTAAACTAAGCTAAGTTACCAGGATTCGGATACGGATACAGACATAGATCCAGATCCGAATTCGCTAGTTTTTTGAAAATCCAGGATCTAGATACGGCAAGGATACATGAAATATAAAAAATTAAAATATAATAATATTTTTAAAATTAAAAAAAAACACTTTTAGAGTTCAAAAATCAAATCAAGATGACAATGGACACAATGGTCTGGCGGACCGGTGGTTAGTTTATGATATGGATGAAATTAGTCAATGAGTTTGGCCTTTGGTGTCCTTTCACTACTGAAAGTTAATGAGCATGTGAAAGGAGCTCGTTGGGTTCATAGAAGCATGATAGGAAGAACTTAAGAAGCGTGAAGACTATTGGTTTCATTGTGAGCATAAAAATAAAAAATTCAACAAATTAAAAATTTCCAAATCGATGCAGTGTGAATTGTTGCTCAATGCTATCTCATGCGGCCGAGTTGTATTCTTCTCTCTTGTCGCTATTCTTCCCTGTTGTTGTATTCTTCTCTCTATTCTAACTTCTTCCCTGTTGTCATATTCTTCTCAGCTCTTCCTTGCTATATTGTCGTATTCTTCTCTCTGTGCCGCCGACAGTCAGATTAAGACAATGAGGGTAAGCCAAAAAGAAAACCAAAGAAAACCTAAATCTAACTTGAAATTCATCGTCCGGAAAATTTAACCCGCTTTGCATATAACTTGAAATCTGCCGTCCGGAAAATTTAAACTGCAATGCATATAACTTGAAATCCAAAAAATGAATGCGGGATCTGTTTCAGATGTGCAGGACCTGTTTCCAGTTTGGAAGATCTGTTTCCAGCCAACACAAAAATGCCACGTGCTGGTCCTTGGATGGATCTTGGTGGATCCAAATCTAGCTTCGGATCAGATTCGTGGATCCGTGGATCCTAGACCAAGGAGTGCCGGATCCGGTAATTCAGAAATTAAGGAAAAATGACTTGGTTTCCCTCATATACATAGAGGGAATTCATTTTCCTTTGGATCATCATCACACACACATTTCTCTTCTCTTGAGAGAGTGTGCATGGGTGTTTTCTTCTTTACTCTTGGATGCAATGGTTAAGTGCAGTGCAAATTGTCTTAGGGAGGATATTTATTACATGGAGAGGCTATCTTATGGATTAATGAATTGGTTTTTGCTTGAATGGTTTATGTTTAATGCTTTTTTGTTCCATTTTGCATGTAATTTCTGAAATTAGGGTTTATCTTGTGCTATATTAAAAAGTTCAATATCTTTCATGAACTCTTTGTTTCTATGTGTTTTATGCAAAATTTGTCATTCAAAAATCCATCAAAAGAACTTGTTTTCATGCATAATTTGACCTTAAATCTGCTAGGAAAGAGGTCGCTAGGCTTTCTAAGATAGGCAAATTGTCTTCCGCCCTTCCTATCTTGACATCACTGTAATTGACATCATTGCCCAATTGAATAAAGGAGGCACTAGCCTTGTTGTGTAGATCAACCTAAATTTTCTTCATGTCTCCTTTTCATGGTAGCTAGGGTTAGGACTGGGTCTAAAAATATGCATTTAACAACATTTTTATACCTATATGTTATTGTCCTCTAGGTAGGATTGCTTTTATTAATGTTTGAAAAGCAAAATCTATTATTTATTGCACGTTTTACCATCAAATTTAGGGTTGACGTTTAGGTTTATGTTGTTGTTTTGTGCATTTTCAACTATTAAAAACCTCTTGTTAACCTATCCCTTGCTCACCTCTTCAATAGCCTTCAAGACTTTGTCGATCTTATCCTTTATAGGCTATTTCTCGGCTGTTATATTGTTTTGCATGCTGTAAATCTTCCCATCGTTGAAACCCTCACTTAAAATAGCCTTTTCTTAGTTTATTAGGGTTGGTGGAAAGTGTACTTGAATATTTGTAAATCTGATCTTGGCCTCTAAGGTTTTTCTGGTACCTTAAGCTCTCATCACCTTTAGGCCTTCCTTATTGAAGATCTTTCTAGGTGATATTGTTTGCAAGATCCTTAAAGAATCATTTGTCTTAGAAGCCCTAGGTCATTTATCCTCTAAGCCTTTCTAGGGAAGCCTACTTGTGGGGAATAACATCCAACCACAAAACAATAGGAGAGAGGCCACTAAGGTGATAGTGGTGGCTGATCTCTTTGTTGCCATAAGACCTAGGTCACATGGTGTGGCTTTGCTCTAGGCTGCTAGATTTTGCGGTAACATTTTTGGCGCTGTTGTCAGAGAGGAGTTCCCCTGTGGGTTAACATTTGATCACAAAATAGGAGAGAGGCCACTATGGTGACAACAGTGGATCATCTCTTTGTTGCCATAAGGCATAGGTCGCCCAGTGAGGCTTTGAATTAGGCTGCAAGATTTTGTGGTAACAAGCAGACTTATGCTTGATTTAGTCTTTCCTGATTCTGTTTGGTGATGGATACACCTTCAGGGCTGTTTTGATTTTCACCCACCTCCCAGAGAGCAGAACCATAATGCTATTCAAACCCTTGAAGGAGATAGGCTCCTCCTCCTATGATTCTTGGTATGTTCATCCTAAGTCTTAGTTTGTAGATTATGTCTGCGATCTTATTGAGATGGCATCCAAGGACTTGCAGGACTGGGAGAATGGGGCACTGCTGAATTTTAAAGAAAGATATTTTTCTCACACATCCTGTCATCCCGACCTTTCTGACACACTGATCTCTACTGATTTCAGAAGCGAAGACTTTGATTCAGAGCTGGATACTCCTATCTCAACTTTTGTATCCTTAGGAACTTGTTGATCAGTATTCACCAGTGGATCCAAATCAATCTATTATTTTCTCAAATACTTGACAGATCAGATCTAGCATTACCTTTGCTTAGTTCATCTTTTTATATGTGATTATCACTAGAGTAGCTGCTATGAATTTAACAGCATGCAAGTTCAATGTGTTGATAATAAAATGCCTGCAATATCAGAGTTAGTTCATACTTAGTTTGTGTAAGATACAGGGGATGGATCAAATTCATCCCATTTCTTTCACTGTATTTTGTAACAAAGATAAATTCTAATTTCAAATTTTCAATATATATATATAGACCATGTCATATGAGCGAAGAATGTTTCACTTTGCAGGTCAAGCCTATATACTAAACAATCTTGAGTTTGTCTTGCTTTGTTCACTGAGATGCTCCATTATAGAGCACCTACATAAACCCTTGCCAAAATAAGAATCACATTCACCTCGTCAACAAAGTTCAAGTCAAGAAGAGAATCATAAAAAGGTTAGCACACTGGAAACATGCTAAGTGAAAAAGATAGTTATTCTGCCAGTTGAAACTTAAAAGCTAAAAACAAACAAACTGATCAGTTAGCAGCAAAAATCAGACAGTTTTGCAATTCTTCTATGCTGAAGCATGTTGGATGTATGTGTAGTAAATTGACAATAAGAAACACGTTTTGTCAACAGAGAAACGTTTGGGCATAATGACAGGAAGTACTTAATATTCACAAAGATAATCTAAGTAGATTCCCATTGATAACAGAACACCATACACTTTCAATGCACAGGTGGAAACGTGAACTTACATCCAGTTTGTGCTGATTTGGAAGCCCTGTAACACAGCAAGGAGGTTGACCAGGACATAATAAGATATACATTCCTGTGTGATGTTTTTGTGGGAACTACCCTTGTAGACATGTAAATCAAATATGGTGTTATAGAGGATGCAATCAGAGTGTATAATGAAATGACTGAGCAAAATGTGGTATTGTGGAATGCAGTGATTTCTGGATATACAAACAGTGGACGTATTTATGAGGCCCTGCATCTCTTTCAGAAAATGCCCCAGAGGGATGTTGTGTCATGGAACTCCATGATTGCAGGATATGTGTAAAAACTTAAAAGTCCAATTTGATTAATCCCTGGAGTTTTTCCACCAAATACCTCAAGGAGACATTGTCTCATGGAATTCAATAAATGCAGGATATGCACAAAATGGGCTAGTTGATGAAGCTTTGGATCTCTTCCAGAAAATGCCTGAACTTGATGTTATCTCATGGAATTCAATAATTTTGGGATATGCACAGAATGGGCATGGCAATAAGGCCTTGAAGCTTTCTGAGCAAATGTGAATGGGGTGGTGAAGCCAAATTCAGCCACCTTTGCTACCCTATTCCCAGCATTTGCGGACATGGCAGATCTGTAAGAGGGTAAGGCAATCCATGAAAACATAAATAGAAGTGAATTTTGCTCGTGGGCTGTACCTTGTACACGTGTGTCGAGTCTGGGAGCATAAAAGATGCATGCAATGTGTTTGACAAAATCACGAAACAAGATGTGGCGCGATACAAGATATGGTCCCTTGTACTACAGTAAGTTTAGGATATGCAATGCACATGCATAACAAAGAGGCTCTAAAACTCTTTGAAGTTTGAACAGACTCAAAACTCTGGTGCGAGGCCCAACAATGTCATATTTGCTGGAGTTCTGTCCGCATGCTACCATGCAGGCCTTCTAGATGAGAGCTTAAACAGCTTTGGTATCATGATAATATTTTGACATCACACTTGAGTAACAGCACTGTTTCTGCATGGTTGACCCTTTTGGTTGAGTTTGGTGGCTGAATGAGGCCCAAAACTAAATTAAACAAAATGTCAGTAAAATGAGATGCTTTATCTAAGTATCTTTGCTCATTGCCTGTAGGATTTATAACATAATGCTGGGAGAATGTATTACCGACCATTTTTTAGGTTCAAACACTAAAATTGCTGCCCATTATGTGCATCTGTCAAATTATTTACGCAGCAATGGGCAGGTGGGATGATATAGAAAAGGTGCGAAAAGCTATTGAAGTAATTGGGTGAAAGAAGCCAATGCGGCAGCTGGTTTGAGGTCAATGACAATGTCTATATTTCCCCATGGGCAACAGATAAAACCCAAATTTAATGAAGTTTATTTATTTTTGGAGAAATGCCTGTGCAAATGAAAGATACTAGTTATGTTTCAGATACAAACTTTATTCTGTAGATGTTTAGGGGTAGAAGGGATACCACCTTTGCCACCATAGTGAGAAGCTTGCTATTGCATTTGGGCTTCTTTAATAATCTCTTAGGACACCTATATGGATTGTCAAGAACCTTCACATATGTGGTGTCTTTCATTATGTTGCCAAGTTCATCCTCAAGTTCAACAATATCCAAGTTGTTGAGAATTCAATAGGGCAATGATTATGTTTAATTCTCTTTTACTTGATAACTGCTTGTGTTTCCTTTTTACTTATTAGCTTTGTTCCTATTATTATATGTGTGAAGCATCAAACAACTACCAAAACAATAAGAACAATGACACAGTATATAGGCTGCAAGCTAGGGCCAAAACCTCTCCTCTTGAGAGCAAAACCCTTAAATCTCTTCTCTTCCTTATAGATTCTTCAATCAACTAATTCCATGACCTTACAACTGAGACCAATACCTTCCAAGACGAAGACCAACCTCTTGAGATGATGTGCCAACTTCTATCTAGCCAAACCCAGTCAAATCTCTTGCAGTAGCACTCCCTCGTCTTCTTGCTGCAAGATTCTTGGCCCCCTACTGTAGATCTGAAATTTCGGCCTCCCTGCAACTGCTACTGCCACACGTGGGAACTTCTATATTCTTCTAGAGCCCTTCTCTGACCTTCACTTGCCTTTCCTTGACTCTTGGAGCTTGAGAGAGACCCTTGGTGACCTTTGCTTGCTTCTTTGCCTCCTTTTCTCCAAGATCGAACTTGTAGATGGATGCCCTAGGTCTACGTAGAAACCCTAGTCCTCTTTAGAACGTGAGAGAGAGAATTAGCCCAAAACAAATCTCCTTCGTCCTTCCTCTTCTTTGCTTCCATCTTCTTCCTCTTCTTCGCTAGAATGAGTGATGAGTGTGAGTGCCAAATGGAGGACAAGTTCTTCTCTATATTTAGGCTTCTTCAAGGGTGGACATGGCTTCTCTTTTAGGCCGACTTTCCAGCTGCCAGGCTGACTTGGTCTTGGAGGGTATTCTGACACTTTTAAAGACAAATAGTTTTCTTTACAAGTTACGATGTGCCCAGTGGGGTTTTCAACCTATGAAACTGACTCTTTTGACTTCTTGACCTATGACAAACCCTAGAAGAACTCAATGGGTGCTTGAATTATAAAATAAAAGAACTTGAGCATGAAACCCATGCTCCATAATAATAATAATAATGTTTCTTTTCATTTTATAATTTACAAAAATAAAAAATACATTTCAAACTTATGAAGACCGAAACTAGTTACACATTTTTCAACACTCCCCCTTAACTAGGGAGACTTTCATAAGAGATACATGGATATTCTCAATCTGAAGAGATCTCATAAGAAGAGTTGGACTGGTAAGCCATCTGTCTAACATCATATCAACCAACATTCTCACATAGCAAGGCCTTGACTAACAACTCTATCTCTCCACAAGATGAGAGCACAACGCTGGCGAGACCAATGATTTATAGACACCATCATCATTGTCTCTCAAGGTACATACTCCACTCGAGTGTTCAGAGAGTATGACCTTCTTTGGACTATTATTGTCTTGGATAACTAGTCCTCAAAGAATATCGGTACACGACTACTCTTGTCTTGGATGCCCCGCCACATCCTCAAAGAGTATCAGATGCTAGATGGTTAACCAATCTCCTCCATTCTGTCTTCCCAAGTGAACAAAAGAATGATGTGCCTATCTCTCCCTCTCAACTAGGGAGGGTCTATTAATCAAGCCAAGCTTGTCTCTCAGGTACATAAGCTTCTTGTTAGGAAGAGATTTCGTTAATATGTCAGCTACCTGTTCATCAATGCAGATATACTGTAGCTGCAACACACCATTTTGAACTAGCTCCCGAATGTAGTGATACTTGTTGTTTATATGCTTTGTCTTTCCATGAAATAATGGGTCTTCAGACAAACATATACAACTGGTGTTGTCACAATATATCACTTTGGGGTCCATCGGTCCTTCGAATAGGTCGGATAACAACTTCCTTAACCTGACTGTTTCTTTGCTTACTTTGTAGGCTGCAACATATTCAGCCTCAACGCTACTCAAAGCAGCTTTGTCTTGCTTTCTACTCATCCATAGGATCATGGAGGTTTCCAAACTGAAACATCCTCATGCAGTGCTTCTTCCATCCTGCTCACTGCCTCCCCAGTTGGAATATGTATATCCAACCAAGTGGACATCATTCCTCCTATCATATTTTAGGCAGTAGTGGATATTTCCTCATAGATATCTCAGTGTATGTTTCGCTGTTATCCAATGATCATGCTTTGGCTCCACTTGGAATTGACTGAGAGCGTTTATTGCAAAACATGTCTGGTTGAGTATTCACCAAGTACATCGGTGAGCCAATCAATTGTCTATATTTGGAAGGATCCACAGGGCTCAATTCAAAACTCCTTAGTCTCTTCACGTTTTTGATCATCAAAGTGGTCATAGGTTTGCAATCCATCATGTGAAATCTCTTCATCATTTGATCATGTACTTCCCTTGACCTAGATAAATTTCATTAGGTCCTTCCCAGACTTCCAGTCCCAAATAGTAGTGCATCAACCCTAGATCCCTCATGTCGAATTCTGCTGCTAGTTGCCTCTTACATTTTGTTGGAATTTCTAAGACTATCCGTTAGAAATTCTTCCTATTCTATCTGATTTATTTCTTCCTACTTGTTTAGTTACTTAACAAGTTATTTACCATGTAAATACTGAAAATAAATACAAGTACAGTATCAACACATACAAATCATCAACTGAAAGAAACAAGCAAACAAGTGACACCATTGTTTTTGGACTAATGTCCCTGGAAAAACCCAATGCGGGAAAACTGGTGCAACTATTCATAAGGTTTTATTATTATGCAGTTTTCAGAATACAACCTGGGTGCCAAAAATGGCTCCCCCAACAGAGAATGCCCTCGGCAGTAGTATCTCTTAGTCGGAGATAAATATTCTGGCTAAATCTCCGGATGAACGATCCCACAACAACAATGCAACTTCTATTGTTCTGCATCACTCTGATAGGGATTACGTCATCCTATCCGGCTCTCCAGCTCCTAGTCTGTCCCACGAAAAATCTCCTAGCGTTGCCTCTAGGCCCTGCGTCAGCCTCTCTAGCCCAGTGTCAGCCTCTCTGGCCAAGCGTGAGCCTCTCTGGGCTCTGCGTCAACCTCTGGAGCCTCTATGTCTCACATGCTAGCCTTCTCTGGCTCTGCGCAGCTCTTGGCTGCCTCTGCGTGGCCTCTGCATGGCCTCTCGCTGCCTCTACGTCAACCTCTCCCGGCTTCTGTGTTGATCCTCCCGGTACTAACTCTGCCTCTCTGTTATGTATTCGCTACCCCTCAACTGCAACTCAGATCACTCACTCAATTTCCTCAGCAAACCTTGCCCCAAAAAATTGATTTCTTGATCTCTCTCGGTGTGTTCTCCAACTGATCCTCAAGCCTCTCTTATACTTTTCTCGTTGGTCCATCAACGATCGAGATTAAATCTCTAATCAACGACTAAGATTAGATTTGGCTTGATCCATGACTTTAGGACCCTTCTAACCCAGTTTTATATTAAGACCCATTAATATTTTATTTTTCCTAAGTTTAGACTTAGGAACTCCATTAAAAATATTAATTATTTTAATATCTCCCAAACCGGTTAGATTCTGCCCAAACCATTTTTGGGTCTTGGAGATCTCACGTGCTTTAGCCTCTCCATCAATTTTCAAGGCTAGAGCACATCCGATGCTACCCCAAATCAACACTCCCTCTTAGCGAGGACTGTGCTATAGTAATACTCCTTACTGAGTATCACCCTGATCATCTAGCATCGGTCCCTGTGTTGATGCTGGGCCTCCCCGCCCAACATCCTCTGCACTACTGCATCATGTACTCCTACCCATGGCCCTGCCACTGCCACTACTACATCTGTATGAAAGATCCCTCTGCATCCGTGCTGCTGCCCATGCCTTTGCCACTGCCACTTCTACATCTGCACTACATCCCCTTCTCCTCATGCTATATTGTGCTGCCCATAGCACTGCCACTGCTAAATGCTGCACTGCAACTTAGTTATCGAGAAGTAAGTAACTGATCCACCCAACTCTGACATCCTTGTCAGGGTAGAGACTCTCCCGACGCTGAAGCTCCCTCTGCCGCTAACAAGTGCTCCCTCTACTGACCTCTGCGCTGTTGCAACAACTCCATGCATCTCACACTGTTGCCTCACGCTGTCCTGGGACTCTTGCACTATAGCACCCTCTGTCACTCCATCCGCATCCATCTCTACTGACATCTGCCAGTCCTGCTACTCTTCGGGGCTCCCGTAGCAAAGTATAATCCAAGAGGTTGGGTACCTCAAGGATCTTGCCCCTCATCGTCTGTATTCTGTTTGACTACAACTCGATGTCTCCCCACTTCCTCTCAAGTGGCCCATGAGCACTCATGGCACAGTCGTCATCTATCTCCACTTCTTTTTCTGTCGTTGCTGGCACTGCCTTGGTCTCAGAAGCCTCTCCCTTGCTCTTCTTCTTAGGACACTGTTTCGCATAGTGATCCAGTTCCCCACAATGGAAGCATCTGACCTTGGAGAGGTTCTTCTTCTTCCATTTCTCCTGCTTTCCCGCAGATGCTAGAGCAACATCCTCCTCTTCCTCCTTGATTCTGACCCCCTTACAGCTACTCCCTGCCTTGGTCAGCCGTCTAATCTCTTCTTGACGAAGAGCCGCCCACAACTCCTCCCAATCCGGAAGGTTCGACCTGCCTAGTAAGCTCTGGACAAATACTTCCCAATCCTCTGAGATTGTGTTCAGTGCGGTCCTCACCAACATCTCCTCATCCGGCGTGGAACCTATGGAAGTCAGCTGGTCCCGGATCTCTGTCAATTGCCCGAGGAAGATATCTATCTGCTCTCCCCTTTGCATCTGGTATCACTGCTGTTTTTCTAGAAGCATTTTCCTCTGCACAGAAGCATGCTGATACAACTTCTTCAGGGCATCCCACATCTCATTTGCTGTGCCCTTCTCGGCAACATGCGACACCACATGATCCTTGACCCCATCAAGGATGATGCATTTTTCCCTGGCCATTGCCTCCTCATACTTCTCATTTTTAGCTGGGTCAACTGGGATTGCGATCGTTTTCAAGGGAAAGTGCTTGATGCGATACCTGTCTAGAATGGACAAGATCCTGGCCTTCTAGACTACGAAGTTCGAAGCTCCGTCCAGTCTATCTTGATCTCTAAGCTCATTCACTTCCATTTTGCTGGTTCTCTTTTGACTCTTTTAAGTCTCTCTACTTCCCTCCTAGAAGTCCTCTGATCGGCTCCTGCCGAGTCTCTCAACTTCCCGTCTGGAAGTTCTCGGTTTGACTCCCTCTGAGCCTCGATTTCCCTTCTGGAAATCCCTCCGCCAATGTCGAGATGCCCCACTCCGATCGTTTGTGTAGCTGCACCACTGATCCAGATTTCTTGGCTAGAAACCCTCGACAACAACTCTCTCCTCCTTGGTCTTGCCTTGTTAGGTACTATTTTGACCACAGTACCCCACCAGCTTCGCTTCGCAACTTATCCACAGCCTCCTATGCCCCAACAATCTGAAGGTTAGAGCCTCTAGGTTCTGCGTATTCCCGACACCGGCACAATCTGCACCTCCTGGCCACAGAAAGATGATCAGACACTGCATAGGTCAGGTCTGCTCCTCTCTGCCTCAGCGCTGATCCTCCTCCTTGCTCGAATTGATGACGCAGGCTCTCTGCGTCACCCCTTGCTGCTTTATGCTAGGAACAACTTCTGTCACTCGTGACAATTGTTTTTGCTGTTGTTGCTCTGCTCTACTGATGCCTTCAGTTATCCTGTGATCTGCAACCACGCTCTGATACCATGTTGGAATTTCTAAGTTTATTCGTTAGAATTTTTTCCTGTACTATTTGATTTATTTCTTCCTACTTGTTTAGTTACTTAACAAGTTATTTACCATGTAAATACTGAAAATAAATACAAATACAATATCAGCACATACAGATCATCAACTAAAAGAAACAAGCACACAAGTGACACCGTTGTTTTTGAACTAATGTCCCTGGAAAAACCCAATGCGGGAAAATCGGTGCAACTATTCAAAGGGTTTTATTATTATGCAGTTTTCAAAATACAACCTAGGTGCCATAAATGGCTCACCCAATAGAGAGTG
The DNA here is from genome assembly GCA_000404065.3 of Pinus taeda. Lineage (NCBI taxonomy): Eukaryota > Viridiplantae > Streptophyta > Pinopsida > Pinales > Pinaceae > Pinus > Pinus taeda. The sequence continues at coordinate 26,269 of APFE031526724.1, read as the reverse complement.
CCCTCGGCAATAGTATCTCTCAGTCGGAGACAGATATTCCGGCTAAATCATCGGATGAACAATCCCACAACAATGCAACTTCTGCTGCTCTGCGTCACTCTGATAGGGACTGCATCACCCTATCCGGCTGTCCAGCTCCCAGTCAGTCCCACGAAAAATCTCCCAGTGCTGCATCTAGGCCCTGCGTCAGCCTCTTTGGCCCAATCTCAGCTTCTTTGGCCTAGCATCAACCTCTCTGGGCTCTGCGTCAGCCTCTGGAGCCTCTATGTCTCACACGCTGGCCCTCTCTAGCTCTCGGCAGCTCCCAGCTGCCTCCACGTAGCCTTTGGTTGCCTCTGCGTCAACCTCTCCCGGCTTCTGCGCTGATTCTCCCAGTACCTATGTATTCACCGATCCTCAGCTGCAACTCAGATCACTCACTCAATTTCCTCAGCAAACCCTGCCCCAAAAAATCGAGTTTGTGTTCTTCAACTGACCCTCAAGCCTCTTCTTATACTTTTCTCGTTGGTCCATCAACGACCGAGATTAAATCTCTAATCAACGGGCTAAGATTAGATTTGGCTTGATCCATGACTTTTGGACCCTTCTAACCCAATTTTATATTAATACCCATTAATATTTTATGTTTCCTAAGTTTAGACTTAGGAATTCCATTAAAAATATTAATTATTTTAATATCTCCCAAATCAATTAGATTCTGCCCAAACCATTTCTAGGTCTTGGAGATCTCATGTGCTTTAACCTCTCCACCAATTTTCAAGGCTAGAGCACATCCGATGCTACCCGAAATCAACACTCCCTCTTAGCGAGGATTGTGCTCTAGTAATACTCCTCACTGAGTATCACCTTGATCATCTAGCATCGGTCTTTGTGCTGATGCTAGGCCTCCCAGTCCAACATCCTCTGCACTGCTGCGTCATGTACTGCTACCCATGGCCCTGCCACTACCACTGCTGCATTCGTACGACAACTCCCTCTATATTCGTGCTGCTGCCCATGGCTCTGCCACTGCCAATGCTGCATCTGCACTACGTCCCCTTCTCCTCATGTTGTATTGCGCTGCCCATAGCACTGCCACTGCTAACTGCTGCACTGCAACTCAGTTACCGAGAAGTAAGTATCTGATCCACCCAACTCTGACATCCCTATCAGGCTAGAGACTCTCCCGATGCTGAAGCTCCCTCTGCTACTAACAAGTGCTCCCTCTACTGATCTCTGCGCTGCTGCAACAACTCCATGCATCTCGCACTGTTGCCTCACGTTGTCCCGGGACTCCTGCACTGTAGCACACTCTGTCACTCCATTCGCATCCATCTCTACCGACACCTACCATTCTTGCTACTCTTCGGGGCTCCCGTAGCAAGGTATAATCCAAGAGGTTGGGTACCTCAAGGATCTTGCCCCTCATCGTCCGTTGTCCGTCTGACTACAGCTCGATGTCTCCCCATTTCCTCTCAAGTGGCGCATGAGCACTCATGGCACAGTCGTCATCTGCCTCAACTTCTTTCTCGGCCCTCGCTGGCACTGCCTTGGTCTGAGAAGCCTCTCCCTTGCTCTTCTTCCTAGGACATTGGTTTGCGTAGTGACCCAGTTCCCTACAACTGGGATCGTAATCGTTTTCGAGGCGAAGTGCTTGATGCGATACCTATCTAGAATGGACAAGATCCTGGCCTTCCAGACTACAAAGTTTGAAGCTCCGTCCAGTCTATCTTGATCTCTTAGCCCAGTCACTGCCATTTCGCTGCTCCTCTTTCGACTCTTTCGAGTCTCTCTACTTCCCTCCTGGAAGTCCTCTGATTGAATCCTACTGAGTCTCTCAACTTCCCGTCTGGAAGTTCTCGGTTTGACTCCCTTTGAGCCTCGATTTCCCTTCTGGAAATCCTTCTGCCAATGTCCATATGCCCCACTCCGATCGTTTGTGCAGTTGCACCAGTGATCCTGATTTCTTGGCTCGAAATCCTTGACAACAACTCCCTCCTCCTTGGTCTTGCCCTGTTAGGTACTGTTTTGACCACAGTACCCCACCAGCTTCGCTCCACAACTAAACCACAGCATCCTATGCCCCAACAATCTGAAGGTTAGAGCCTCTAGGCTCTGCGCAATCTTGACACCGGCACAATTTGCAACTCCTGGCCACAACGTTGATCCTTCGTGACTGAGAAAGATGACTGAGCACTGTGTAGGTCAGGTCTGCTCCTCTCTGCCTCAACACTGATGCTCCTCCTAGCTCGAACTGATGATGTAGGCTCTCTGCGTCACCCCTTCCTTGCTGCTTTCTGCTAGGAACAACTTCTGTCACTCATGACAACTGTTTCTGCTGCTGTTGTTTTGCTCAGTTGATGCCTCAGTTATCCTATGATCTGCAACCACGCTATGATACCATGTTGGAATTTCTAAGTCTATCTGTTAGAAATTCTTCCTGTATTATCTGATTTATTTCTTCCTACTTGTTTAGTTACTTAACAAGTTATTTACCATGTAAACACTGAAAATAAATACAAGTACACTATCAACACATATAGATCATCAACTGAAAGAAACAAGCACACAAGTGACACCGTTGTTTTTGGACTAATGTCCTCGGAAAAACCCAATGCGGGAAAACCGGTGCAACTATTCAGAGGGTTTTATTACTGTGCAGTTTTCAGAATACAACCTGGGTACCAGAAATGGCTCACCCAATAGAGAACTCCCTCGGCAATAATATCTCTCAGTCGGAGATAGATATTTCGGCTAAGTCTCTGGATGAACGATCCCACAGCAACAATGCAGCTTCTGCTGCTCTGGATCACTCTGATAGGGACTGCGTCACCCTATCTGACTCTCTAGCTCCCAGTCTGTCCCACGAAAAATCTTCCAGCGCTGCATTTAGGCCTTGCGTCAGCCTCTCTGGCCCAACGTCAACCTCTCTGGCCCAGCGTTAGCCTCTCTGTGCTCTGCGTCTGCCTCTGGAACCTTTGTGTCTCACACACTGGCCCTCTCTGGCTCTGCGCAGCTCCTAGCTGCGTCTTTATGGCCTTTGGCTGGCTTTGCGTCAAACCTCTCCCGGCATTTGTGTTGATCCTCCTAGTACTAACTCTACCTCTTTGCTATGGATTCACTGCCCCTTAGTTGCAACTCAGATCACTCGCTCAATTTCCTCAACACATCCTGCCCCAGAAAATCGAGTTCTTGATCTCTCTCGGTGTGTTCTCCAACTGACCCTCAAGCCTTCTCTTATACTTTACTCGTTGGTCTATCAACGACCGAGATTAAATCTCTAACCAACGGCTAAGATTAGATTTGGCTTGATCCATGACTTTTGGACCCTTCTAAGCTAGTGTTATATTAATACCCATTAATATTTTATTTTTCCCAAGTTTAAACTTAGGAAATCCATTAAAAATATTAATTATTTTAATATCTCCCAAACCGTTTAGATTCCGCCCAAACCATTTTTGGGTCTTGGAGATCTCACATGCTTTAGCCTCTCCACCAATTTTCAAGGCTAGAGCACAATTCGACCTTCTAAACCTGTCAAGAGAAGATTATCCACATACAAAAGAATGATTACGGACTCTCCCTTTACGACCTTAATGTATAGGCTCGGATCAACATAACTTTTTGTGAAACTTATTCTTTGTAGGTATGCATCCACTCTAGCATATCATGCCGGTGGTGTTTGCTTGAGGCCATATAATGCATTCTTCAATTTGCAAACATATGATTTCCTGTCTTTAACTTCAAATCCCAAGGGTTGCTCTATATAGAATTCCTCATCAATTGTGTCATTTAGAAACACAATCTTGACATCCATTTGATGGATCTTCCATCCCATTGATGTTGCCAGAGAGACCAACGATCGAATCATTGTATACCTTGATGTTGGAGCAAATGTCTCTTCATAGTCGATGCCTTCTTGTTGAGAGAAACCCCTAGCCACAAATCTTGCCTTATATTTATCGATACTTCCATTTGCCGCATGTTTGATCTTGTATATCCATTTGGAAGTTACCACAGATTTGTCTTTGAGCCTTGGTACGATCTCCCAAACTCTATTCTTCATTATAGATTGATACTCTTCATTCATGGCATCGTTCCATCCCTGATGATTGATAGCCTCTTCAAAAGTGGATGGCTCAACTTCTATTAGTTTTGTCATGTATGCAACATACCCAAAATATCTCTTGGGTTTCTTACTTTCTCTAAATGAGCCTTGCGCTGCCCCATGACCTTCTGCATCAAGTAGTGTAGATTTCAACTAGTTTGGTCTCTTTCTTGATTCGGGGAGGACCACGGGTTGAACAGGTTAATTGGGATCCTTATCTTCATTATGAGATTCTTCTTCTTCCCTATTAACCTCCTCTTCAAATACTGGAAGTTCTTTGTCATCAAAGTCCATGGGAAGTTCCTTAAATTTCTTGAATACAATACTTTTGTCAAATATCACATCTCGAGTTACTTCTATATGGGGTCCTTCCTTTATGTATATTCTATAAGCCTTAGAGGAATTGTTGTAACCAACAAATGTTCCTCTCATGCCTGATGAATGGATCTAGGTTCTTCATTTTGTCCTTTGGTATATGAATATATACAAGACACCCAAATATAAAAAGACGGTCTACAGTTGGTTTCTTCCCAGTGACTCTTCTTCGGGAGTCTTGTTATCTAGTGTCCTGTGGGACTTCTATTTTGAATATATATTGCTGTCTTTGTAGCTTCTCCCCATAGGAATTTCGGTAGATATTGATCATGTAACATTGTCTTTACACTTGCTTCAATGACTTGGTTCTTTCATTCTGCAACTCCATTTTGCCTGGGATTATATGGGACTATCAACTCCCTCTTAATCCTAGATTCCTTACAAAATTCTATAATCTCCTTGGATGTATACTCTCCTCCATTATCAGATCTTAATATCTGGATTTTCCTTTTTGTAAGGTTATCTACTTCAGTTTTGAATTATTGAAATTTTGTAAATACTTCGTCCTTTGTTTTCATTAAGTAAACCCATGTCTTTCTGGAATGGTCATCTATGAATGTGACATAATATAGATGACCTCCAAATTATTTAGGAGTCATAGGGCCACATACATCAGAGTGAATGAGATCCAAGATTTCTTTTGACTGCGAAACATTGCTTCCAAATGGTCTCTTGGTATTCTTACCCAATGCATATCCCTTACATACTCCTTCATGATCTTCTTTTAGCTTAGGTATTCCATCTACTATGGTGTTTAGAGATGGGAGGATCTTGAAATGAAGATGACCAAATCTTCTATGCCATAGTTCACATGGGCTAATTTCAATGCGAACCAAGGCTTGAGCTAGAGGAGATATCAACCTGTAAAGTCTTCCTTCTCGAATACCAATAACTCTAGCATTCTCTATACTTGAGTCTTTACTCCATCCAACAGTCTTTCCATCAATGAAGGCTACTCTATCACCCTTATCTTCTAGACTTGAAATGGAAAGTAAGTTCTTATGGAAACCTAGAACAAATAGAATGTTGTTGAGGTGAATCTTGCTTCCATTCTCCAACTATAGAAGTTGATCCAATGCCTTTCACGGGATAGCTCTTGTTATCTCCAAATTCCACTGGATAAGAAGATTTTCCCTTTGATAATGTCTTCAATTGTTTGTGATGACTTGTCATGTGCCTATATGCACCACTATCAATTACCCAAATGCTTTCATCTTGGAAAGTGCCAATGAGTGCAGAGAAGAGACCTTCATCCTTTTCCTTGATTACTTCCTTATTTGAAGAGAATAAGAGATTCCATACTTCCTTGATGCCTTTCCTGATATAACTTGATACTTTTGAACACTTCTTGATGAACTTCTTCAATGTAGAGGAGATCTTTATGATGCCCTTAGCCAACCTTAGCTCTGAAACCATGTTGAGAATTCAATAGGGCAATGATTATGTTTAGTTCTCTTTTACTTGATTACTTCTTGTGTTTCCTTTCTACTTATTAGCTTTGTTCCTTATTGTTATATATGTGAAGCATCAAACAACTACCAAAACAATAACAATGACACAATATATAGGTTGCAATCCAGGGCCAAAACCTCTCCTCTTGAGAGGAGAACTCTTAAATCTCCTCTTCCTTATAGATTCTTCAATTGACGAATTCCATGACTTTACGACTAAGACCAATAACCTCCAAGACCAAGACCAACCTCTTGAGATGACGTGCCAACTTCGATCTAGCCAAACCCAGTCAAATTGCTTCCAATAACACTCCCTCACCCTCCTGTTGCAAGATTCTCGGCCTCCTACTGCATATTTGAAATTCCGGCCTCCCTGAAATTGCTGCTGCCACACATGGGGACTTTAATCTTCTTCTAGAACCCTTCTTTGACCTTCGCTTGTCTTTCCCTGACTCCTGGAGCTTGAGAGAGACCCTTGGTGACCTTCGCTTGACCTCTTTGTGTCCTTTTCTCCAAGATCGAACTTGTAGATGGATGCCCTAGGTTTGCGCAAAAACCATAGTCCTCTTTAACACGTGAGAGAGATAATTAGCCCAAAACAAATCTTCTTTGATGTCTTCTTCTTCCTCTTCTTCACTAGAATGAGTGATGAGTTTGAGTGTCAAATGGAGGATGCGTTCTCCTCTATATATAGGCTTCTTCAAGGGTGGACATGGCACTTCTTTTAGGCCGACTTGCCAGTTGCTAGAGTGACTTGGTTTTGGAGGGTATTCTGGCACTTTTAAAGACAAAAATAATTTTCTTTACAAGTTACAATGTGCCCAGTGGGGTCTTCAACTTATGACAATGACTCTTTTGACTTCTTGACCTAGCACAAACCCTAGAAGCACTCAATGGGTGCTTGACCTATAAAATAAAATAACTTGAGCATGAAACCCATGCTAAAAAATAATAATAATAATTTTTCTTTTCATTTTATAATTTACAAGAATAAAAAATACATTTCATACTTATGAAGACCAAACCTAGTTACACATTTTTCAACACAAGTCACCTGATACGAAGACACGAGACACGTAGGACACGAAAATACGAGTATCTAACATGTGACATGACACCCCCGCGAAACAAGACATGAAGGACACATTATATTTATATATATATATATATATATATATATATATTATATATATATATATATATTAATTAATATATATTGAAACTAAAAAAATTGTGAATTACACATAAAATATGAAATATATAAAACATTTAGATGATGATGGTACAAATTCAATACACAACTAATGTATATAACCAAAATAACATTGTTTGCAAATGCAATCCATCTCTAAACCAAAAGTACATCTACAAAGAGGCCCTAAATGGCCTATATAGTCCAAAAAAAATCATGCTACAACGAATAAGTAGTATTATATATCATCAAATTCGTTGCTTATATTGGGATCTTCATCAACAAAATCACCCTCTGAGCATTAAAATAAGACAGAAAAAGCTTAACATGTCAAATCAAGTTTTTGTTTGAGTGATGGGTGTCATTATGATAGAGGAGTTCAACAATTAGTGCCACTTGTTAGCTTATGGTAGCATCGGACATGTGTTCTAGTTTCTAAGGTGTCAGAAAAGCTAAGGAACACAAGGACTCCAAAACCTAGAAAAGGTTTTGAGAGAAAACACTTAGAAACCCTCAATTAAATTAATTGATCAATAATTAAAAGGTTCCTAAGTTTAACTTAGGAAAATTGATTAATTAATGTGTATTAATTGAGGAAATTGATTTTGCTCTAGAAACTTCCAGAAAAAGTGATTTGATGAAGTCTAAGATGATCTAAGCCATCGATCATGATTAGATCTTGGCCATTGATGCTCCATCGAGAGATTATAAGAGCAAGTTGAAGGGGCTTGGAGAGGACACATCGAGTTGCAGGTGAGCAAGGCAGATTGAGCTACCTAGTTCATAGATTCAATGAGGGTGCAATTCGAGCCAGAGGAAGAGCATAAGAGAGGGAGAAACAGATAATTTGGGAGAAAAATTCCTGAGAGATTCCGAGTGATTTTATAGTGCCAGAGTGGCAAGAAAAGGGAGATCGAAATTCATTTGTAGGGAGGTCGTACAAGTAGTGCGAATTGCCAGAACCCCTATGGTGAGTTGTTGGAAGAGCCACAGATCAGTAGCTAGAGGCTGAATATATTTCCAAAAGGCATAGTGAGTGGTTTTTGGTGACAGAGTGAGGCAGGACGACTCACTCTGATCCAGTCTCTAGGCAGTGCGAGTTATTTAGAGCCAACAGTTCGATTAGCCAGTGTTGATTTGGGGTAGCATCGGATGTGCTCTAGGCCTCAAATTTTGCAAGGAGGCTTGGGCACATGTATTCCAAATAACCCATAAAACGTTTTGGGAAATTACACACAGAGACGATTTTATTAAAAATAATTAATATCTTTTAATGGGACCCTAAGTCTAAACTTAGGAAATTAAAAATATTAATGAGTCTTAATCTAATTGTTGGTGTAACTTCTAGAAGAAGACGAGGATCAAGCTAAAATGACATTAGCCATTGATTAGCTTTTAATCTGAGTTGTTGAATGTCAATGAGAAGATTATTTAAGGGAGCTTAAGGGTCATTTGGAGAACACACCGAGAGAGATCAAGAGATCAAATTTATGAAGTGAGAAGTTCGCAGGAGGAAATTCAATTGAGGAGATTTCTTGTAGTTGAGGGGCAAGGATAGTTGGGTTAGAGAATCTTTTCTGGAACCCTGAATACTTAGAAGAGAGGTAGAGAAGCACCAATGGAAGCAGCGCAGACCTAGGAAGGACTGACGCTGGGCAAGGAGGGCCCACACATTGCTGGACGCAGAGCCAAAAGGGCCAACGTAGAGGAAGAGCCGTCTTCCAGTAGAAGTTCGAATTTGCCAGGGAGCTGCCGAATCAACCGGGAAGGGTTGAGATCAGAGCTCAGGAGGCAAGGAGACCCAACGTAGCGCTGACGCAGAGCCTCAGAGAGCTCCATGCAAGCCCGCACAGTTATTGCGAAGGGGCAGCGCAGTTGTAGCCGGAGATAGTCAGTTCAGCTACTGGATCAGAGGGATTTGCCGGGTGAAGTGAGGTAATCTCACTAAGTTTTTTGCCAGTGTCTTTTTCTCTGTAATTGGATTGTTGGACGAGCATCCAGAGTTATATTCAGAACTATTGCTTAATAATAATAAACCCTTAGAACTGCTGCACCAGTTTTCCCGCATTGGGTTTTTTCAAGGACATTTGTCAAAAAATAACGATGTCATTTGTGTTGTATTTTCTTTCTTGATCAGTCTCTTGTTTCCGATTATAATTTAACTAAGTGAACGGTGAAGTAGTATTTATTGTGAAAATTCTATCACTGTAGCAACTGATTTACTTTTCCTACTTATTCCACAATAAGTTATTTAAGAAATCACTTCAATAAACATTACAATAAATATTGCTACATATATCACATTGTAATACAGAAACAAACATATGCACAAGATTCAACACATTGACACAGATATTTCAGACAATAGTCCCCGAAAAACCCCAACGTGGGAAAACCAGTGCAGCAAGGGAGGATTTTATTATTCAACAATTCTTCAGTACAACAGGGTGCCAAAACTAGCTTACCGATAAAGAGAAAAATTCTCCCGCACTTCTCCCAATCCCAGTGTCAGCTCGGCTGCCCTCTGCGTGGCTCTCAGACCCTCTGCGTCAACCTCTGCTTGACTGTGTCAGCCCTGGGCCTCTCTGCGTCAGCCACGCAGGCCCAGTTAGTTATTGTGCAGTCTCCTGCTGCCTCTACGTCTGCCTCTCCTGCCTCAGCGCTGATCTCCAGTGGTTGATCCCATCTCTCTGTTCTGCACTTGCTGCCTCCTGACTTCTCACCAGACCACTGGTTCAATTTTTGAGCTAACCCCACTCCAGAAATTGAACTAAGTGGTCTCCCTCAATATATTCTCCAAGTGACCCTCAAGCCTCCTCTTATACTTTTCTTGTTGACAAATCAACGACCGAGATTAAGTCTCTAATCAACGACTAATATTAGATCTGGCTTGATCCATGACTTTTGGACCATTCTAACACAATTTTATATTAATTCACGTTAATATTTTATTTTCCCTAAGTTTAGACTTAGGGATTCCATTAAAAATATTAATTATTTTAATATCGCCCAAACTGTTTAGAATTTTCCCAAACCCTTTCTGGGTATTGGAGATCTCATGTGCCTTAGTCTCTCCACCAAGTTTCGTGGCTAGATCACATCCGATGCTACTTCAAATCAACACTCCATCTTAGCAAGGACTGTGCTCTAGTAATACTCCTCACTGAGTATTACCTTGATCCTCTGGCATCGGTCCCTGTGTTGATGCTAAGCCTCCTTGCCCAACATCCTCTACACTGTTGTATCTTGTATTGCTATCCATGGCTCTGCCGCTACTGTATCTGTACGACAACTTCCTCTGCATCTGTGCTGCTGCTGGTCCTTTCTCCCAACACTGCACCCACATTGCAACTCCCTCTTCATCCATGCTACTATCACTCCCATTTCTACTTCTGAAATGGGTTCTTTACCATCCCCATCTTTTCCCTGAAGTAGTCAAACTTTGTCTTTCCAAGGGCCTTGGTGAGGATATCCGCCACCTGTTTTGCTGTAGGAGTGTAGCTCAACTGTACAACTTCTCGTTGGACACAGTCTCTGACAAAGTGACACCAGATATCAATATGCTTCAAACTATCATGAGACATTGGATCCTCAGAGAGCTTGATGCAACTTTGATTATCGCACATGATTCTGGTTGCCTCCATATTCCTTCTGAATAGGTGTACCAACAGTTTTCTAAGCCATATGGCCTCACACGAAGCTGTGCTTGTTGCCATATATTCTGCCTCAGATGAGTTCAGAGCCACGAACTTATGTTTCCTACTGCACCAGGAGGTCATTCCCGATCCAATGTTGAAACAATAGCCAGAGGTACTTTTCCGATCCACTGAACTTCTTGCCCAACCTGCATCAGTAAATCCACTCAACTTGATATCCTTACCCTTGATGTACAAGAGCCCATAATCAACTATTCCCTGTAAATACTTGAGAACGTGTTTGGTCGTTGTCCAGTGTGCCCTCTTTGGTTCCACCATGAACTAATTGAGGGTGTTGACAGCGTAGCAAATGTCTGGCCTAGTATTGACCAGATACATCAAGGACCCTATGCGCTGCCTGTATAGGGTGGGATTGACATCCTTGTCTTCTGATGCATAAATATTTTCCAGTTGGTGATCATTGGCATAGCCATAGGTCTACAGTCCTCCATCTCGAATGTTTTCAGGATTTCTGTAGCATACCTCCCTTTCCCAAGGAAGATTTCTCCTCTCTGCTGCCAAAATTCCAACCCTAGGAAGTAGTGCATTCGTCTCAAATCCTTCATATCGAACTCTATCGATAGATTTTTCTTGTAGTCCCCAATGAGTCTGGATGAACCTGTTAGAAAGAGATCATCCACATACAATACTAAGATCAGCAACTCGTTCTCTACGACCAGATATTGGAGATTTGGATCCGTGTCATTCTTGACAAATCCCATCTAGCCATCTATTCGACCGTACCATGCTCTCGGTGCCTGCTTCAGCCCATACAAGGCTTTCTTCAATATGCATACATGAGACTTCTTCTCATGAGTTTCAAAGCCCTCTGGTTGTTCAATGCATACCTCTTCTTCTATTACCCCGTTCAAAAATGTCGTTTTGACATCCATCTGATGGATCTCCCATCCCATCTAGGCTACAAGAGATATCACGGTCCTAATAGATGTATACCTGGCTACTGGGGCGAAGGTATCCTCATAGTCAATCCCTTCCTTTTGAGCATACCCCTTAGCCACAAACCTGACCTTATATTTCTTAACACTGCCGTCTGCAGCATATTTGATCTTGTAGATCCATCTTGAACCTACCATTGATCTGTCTTGAGGCCTTGACACCACCTCCCAGACATCATTCACCATTATGGAGTTATACTCCTCTACCATCATATCTAGCCAAACCTGATGTTGAGCTACCTCCTTGAAACTAGCAGGCTCTCCATCCTGAGCTACTAACATCTTATATCTATCTGGCTGTTTTCGCTCCCTCTTACTGTTTCTTGGCGCACAAATGAATTCCTCTGCATCTCGCAGAATCTGACGAAGTTCCCTTCTAGTTCTTCCTTTGTTTGCTACTCCTCCTCATCTTGAGAAGTTTCCTGACCTGAGGAAGAATTCTTCACTTCTGTTGGTTGAAGACGCATAACCTATGACTCCTCTATTGGCTGCTCCTTGGAAGGCATCTTTCGAGATCTTCTAAAAGCCTTGTCCTCCATGAAATTTACATATCGTCGTACTACTACCTTCCTGCTCCCTGGAAGATAGATTCTGTATCCCTTAGCGTTCTCGCTATATCCCACCAGATATCCCTTTTCCATAGTCTAATCCAACTTCTTCCTCTTTTCTTCGGGTATGTGGCAATATGCTAAACTCCCAAATATCCTGAAATGACTAACTTCAGGTGTTTTCCCTGTGAATACTGTCTCTGGAGTAATCTTTCCCAATGGCCGATGAGGAGTCCTGTTCTGAACATAGTCTGCTATGTTGCATGCTTCTGCCCACAGGAATTTTGGCATATCCTAATCATACATCATGGCCCTAGCTGCTTCTACAATAGTCCCGTTCTTTCTTTCTGCTACCCCATTCTACTTCAGATTGTAGGGAGTTGTCCACTCCCTTATGATGCCCTCCTTAGCGCAAAAATCAGTGAAGTCCTTATCGACATATTCTCCACCATTATTTGTGCGCAAAATGTTATGTAAAAAATTAGTTAGTTGTAGTTTATTAGGCAAAAGGGCATGATAAAAGATCATGCCCGCTCAACAAGAGGCACCTAAGGCGGTATATAGCCAGGGCCTCTCACAAAAATGTAAACATCCTTCAATTATTAATAAAATATATATGTATTTCTGTTTATTTCTGAGTCTGTATATTTCATTTGGTATCAGAGCTTCGTTGTGATCCCTCACCGCACGTGCCACCTACTGCCTGAGTCCTTGAGTCCCTACTGTGCTCCGCTGCTTTCCAAACACCACGTTTCTGCCCCATCTGTTGCCTGCATCCCCAATCCTTCGTCCCTCCCGAGTTCCCTCCGTCACCTTACACGCTTCTGCGGTCGTCGTCTTTGTTAAAATTGGAAACTAGGGCCAAACTCCATGTGGGTTAGCTTATTTATGGCAGCTGATATTTTTATTGGATCCCTCTCATTGAGAGGTGTAGGATTGATCTAAATATCATCCGATTTCGATAAGTATTTATGGAGATATGAATTTATTTTGATTATGGAATTATTATCAAGCCGACCAACAAGTTATGGAGGCTCAAGAAGTCCAAACGTCACGTCTATTCAACATGTACGTTTTTGGTATAAATGTAAGAGGATTTGATGTCATTTGGGACACACATTCTTGAGGTTATCTCCTCCTCTCCACGCCTTGGGTTTTTGGAGAAGGAGTGGGACACCAAGAGTAATACGCTAGCCTAATGGTGATGCCCTAGCCGCAGGTTGATCTAGGCAACAATCGGAGCTCACTGTTTTGGAGTCCGAGTTGCTGTTAGAGGGGCCGAGATCTCTTGGAGGAAGGCTAAGTTTGATGGGAAGTATTGTTGATCTGTTTGAGGGCTAGAAGAGGGCTGTCTTGGTGGGCTGTTGGAGGGCCACAGCCAGTTGAGGTAGACTGTAGGCCTAGCCTCCCAAAACAGGCATGCGTTGAGTTGTTAAGGGCTGCCATATACACAGAACAATAGCTCACAAGAAAGGATTTACTCCTTGCCTAGACTGCAGTAGATTCAAGGCTGATTTGTGGGTTGAATGAAGGGATGTTGCAGCAAAAACAAGCCCTAACCAGTCACAGTGAAAGAGAACAGGTGCAAAAGATTTGGAGGGCAGCGTGTGGAGAAAGCGTTGGGTCATAGTTCATGACTAGACTTGGATCAGTTTAATGGGTAGCATGATGTATGAAATCATGGGCATCATAATGGGCAGCATGATGAATGAGATCATGTGCATGAGCAACATCATGATAAAATGAAAATCATGATATATGAGCAGCATGATGCATAATATATATGGGCATCATGATGTATGGGTAGCATGATGAATGAGATCATGTGCATGACCAACATCATGATAAAATGAAAAGCATGATATATGAGTAGCATGATGCATAATATATATGGGCAACATGATATACATGGGAAGCATGATGAATATGGGCAGCATGATGTATGAGATCATGTGCATGGGCAACACTATGATACATGGAGCATGGACAACATCATGATGAATGTAATCATAAGCATGGGCAGCTTGATGATGAATGAGACCATGGAAGATGCGAGCAGCTCAGTCATCTAGGTCCAGTACTGTGATGGGGCAGCATCGTGCTACACGGTAAGGTGCGGCAAATGGACGAGATGCAGTACTATGATAGGTGAAGGAGTCACCTTAGAGGATCAGTGGAAATAATATGTCTTCAATTGATCTCATGCAGATATCAAAAGTCATAGTGTTGACTTCTATTATAAATGTACTATCTCTCTCTCTCTCTCTCTCTCTCTCTTTCTCTGCTGAACTTTGAAGAACGTAAAAGAAGAATTGATCAAGGGTTTCCCCACATTGTGGGGTTTGTCCTTGGCTGGCACCACATCTTGTGTCCTCTTGTCTTGGTTTGTCTTTTGCGATTTATATTTATGTTCTTTCTGCAGTTTACTTTAATGTTGATGTGATTGCTAATCTGGAAAAGATAATGAGCTAACTGTGAAAATTAAAATAAATTGCTCTAGCATAAAACATACCTAAAATTAACAGTCTTACACCGTTCTACTGCCGCTTTACAATGTTCTGATGCCACCGTTATCGTGCCCACATCAAGTGCCTTCCGCATCACTTGATTCATTGTCCACTGTAACCTACTCCTTCGATCTCGTCACTACTTATCCCCGTTAACCAGTGCGCTCATAGCTGCCTTTGCCCCTGCACATTCCATTCCATTGCCAAACTAAATCTGTTGCGACCATCTGACCAAGTCTGACACAGTCGGCCTGTCCCGACACCTGATTTGCTTGTGTCATAAATCTCTGTCCAAACGAAAAGGCACACCCCATTTAAAATTGTTTGGATTAATAACATATTTTAATTTCGATATTGATTTTAATCATTATATATAGTTATAATATATAACTATATTATATTAAATAGTTAATTAAAAAAAAACATAAAAAACAACTATATTTCATATAATTATTAATAATTTAATTTAATTATTTAAAAAAAAATTAAGCTGGTAGACAAATATACACCCCCACAAACTCGTTCAATGTCGTCAATGCCAATGGCAAATTTCAGTAAAAAATGATTGATTTGGAGAATAGGATTACTAGCCACTCCGATGATTTCAATAAAAAATTAGTCGATTTTGAGAGTAAGTTTATCAGGCATTCTGACGATATCAAGAAGCTTTAAGATACGACAAATCAAATAGAACTATAGCTTGGGCAGAACCAGATCCAATTCAAAATGAATCATAATCAGACCTTAGCATTGTTGAACACCTTGTGTGGAAAGCTAGATATTACACCCAAATAACTACTCCAATATGATGGAGGAAATCAAGAGCACAATTCATCAGATTCAACAAAATTAGCAGATTTTCAAGAAAAAGCTGAATCTCCAAAAAAATTTGCGACGCCCCACCAAGGAAATAGTAACGCGATTTTTTCAAATAAGCAACTCTGGGATACATTTACCAATCAACACCCTTTTTTCACTCAACCATTAGCGACATATCAACGAAAGACAAAAGTCGAGATGCCTAAATTCGTTGGGAACGAAAAATGCAGTGTTGCATGGTTGAATAAATCAGAAGAATACTTCGAGATTTATGACATCAACAATGATGATGAAAAGATTAGGCACGCATCCATGAAAATGGAAGGAGAAACATATAATTGGTATATGTGGTGGAAGAAGACGACAATCGCCATCAGTTGGAGAAAATTTAAAGATGCATTCTTTAAAAGATTCCAAGGTGTAAGGGAAGAAGAGTTATTTTCAACACTCATCAAATTGCAACAAAAAAGAACCGTGGATGAGTACACTCGAGAATGGGAGACCTTAGTAACACGAGTACCTAGGTTATCAGAGTCTCGTCTAATTCAATCATACATCTCAAGACTTAAAACTCATTTACAAGTAGAACTTGAGCTTCATGACATTACATCAGTAGAAGTAGCAAGACGAAAATAAAAAACAACTGAAAAGAAATTCGAACAGATATTGTGGTCAAAACCGGAAAAAGTATATTCAAGACAAAGAATGCCCCAATCCGTGGATTCAAATAATACAAGATATGTTCCACCATATCGTCGTGAAGGTGAAAAATCTAATGTGGAAATACAAGGATAGAAAAAGGCAAATGCAAACATTGTGGTGAGAAGTGGGACCCCAAACATAGGTGTACTAAAGAAAAAGAATCAAAGAACCTATATAATTGTGAAGCAACTAATGATTCAAACGGTGAGGATTCTGACATAGAAGAAACAGAAGACGCCCCAGAATTCTCACCAGAATTAGATGACGCGAGTATTCCGCAAGTGTCACTATCAACTATGACAGGTATATCACAACCTTAGACTTTAAAGTTGAAAGGACATATAAAGAAGAACAACGTAGTGGTTCTCATCAACTCTGGTAGCACACACAATTTTTTAGATGCAACTGTGGCAAAGACACTCAACATTTTTTCATTTCCCTTACCAAAAATGAAGGTGATGGTAGCTAACAGTAAGAAGATTGAAAAGGTAGGGAAATTCCATAAGGTCAAATTGCAGATTCAAGACTTTAATTTAGAATCTCCATTCTTCACTATACCATTAGGTGGAGTAGATGTGGTCCTAGGTATCCAATGGTTACGGACTTTAGGCACTTATGCTGCTAACCATCAAGTACAATTCATAAGATTTAAATGGGGAGGTCAGAGGTACAAATTACAAGGATTCCAAGCACCAGAGAATCAAATTGTGTCATCAACTCAGATGATGAAGATGATTCGAAAAGGAGAACCCGCTTATGTAGTACAATGTCACCAGTTAGAAATGTTATCTGCAAATATGATCAGTGAAGAGTCACCAAAGGTACAAGATCTAATTCAGAAGCATGAAAAGGTATTTCAAGACCCGCCTATGAAAATGCCTCCTAACAAGGAAATTGAGCATACAATAGAAATCAAAGCAGGGTTAGACCCTGTCAACTTCAAGCTGTACCGATATGCACATCACCAAAAGACGGAAATTGAGAGATTAATCCAAGACCTTTTAAAGTGTGGGATCATCTCGAAAAGTAAAAGTCCGTAAGCTGCTCCAGTGGTATTGGTAAGGAAGAAGGATGGTTCATTCAGGCTATGCATTGATTATAGAGGATTAAACAAAATAACAATTAAAAACAAGTTCCCAGTGCCTTTTATTGACGAAATGTTGGATGAGCTACATCGCGCAAAATACTTCTCAAAATTGGACTTAAGTTCAGGCTATTTACAAATCAGAATCAGGTTGGAAGACATACCAAAAACGACATTCCAAACACACGAATGTCACTATGAATTTAAAGTAATGCCGTTTGGGTTAACTAATGCACCAGCAACGTTCCAAGCCACTATGAATGAATTACTTCGTCCACATCTTAGGAAGTTTGTATTAGTATTCTTTGACGATATTTTAATTTACAGTGAAACTTGGAAGGAGCACTTACAACATCTGGATAAAGTTCTTACACTACTAAAAGAGCATCAGTTCTATGCAAAAAAATCCAAATGCACCTTCGGAAAGGAAGAAGTAGAATACCTTGGACACATTATATCCCGTGAAGGCATAAAAGTGGACCCTAATAAAATCAAAGCTATAAAGGAATGGACCAAACCAGTTAGTGTATCCAATCTAAGAGGTTTCTTAGGTTTGAATGGGTATTATCGAAGGTTTATTAAAAACTATGCGCATATAACTGCGCCAATGACAAACCTTTTAAAGAAGAATTCATTTCTATGGGATGAGGAAGCAGGAAGGTGTTTTGAAGAATGAAAGGAAGTTATGTCTAATGCCCTGGTATTGGAAACTCCATATTTTTCTAAACCATTTATCATCGAGTGTGATGCTTCCGGATTCGGTATAGGTGCAGTGTTAATGCAAGAAGGGCATCCAATGGCTTTTGAAAGTAGGAAGCTCAATAAAAGAGAATGTCCCAAGTTCACATACGACAAAGAAATGCTTGCTATTATGCACGCATTGGCTAAGTGTAGGCAATATCTTTTGGGAGGTAAGTTCTCCATTCGAACAGACCATAACAGTCTCCAGCCCTCCTTCAACAAAAAACACTTTCCGAAGAACAACAAAAATGGATTGAAAAAATTGCTGCCTTTGACATGGAAATATTACATAAAAGGGGAAAAGACAATGTAGTAGTAGATGCCCTGTCCAGGAAAGACAAAGAACCAACACTACTTGCAATCTAGGTTGTTGTTCCTGAATGGTTTAACGAGATTCGAAGTGAGTATGCCAAGGATCTAGAAATAACGGCGATAATCAATAACCTTCCCAACAACTCAAAATTTGAATGGAAGAATGATATTCTATGGTACAAGGGAAGAATTTATCTAAATAAAAATTCCAAGTTTAAATTTAAGATACTCAAGGAGTCACATGATTCACCGTTAGCCAGACATGTAGGATTCTTTAAGACTTACTACAATGCACGTCAATCATTCTTTTGGAAAGGGATGAGTCACGATATTCAAAAGTATGTAGCACAGTGTGACACATGTCAAAGGAATAAAAGTGAAAATCTTATGACACCTGGATTGCTTCACCCTTTAAACATTCCGAATCAGAAATGTGAAGAAATTTTGATGGACTTTATTGAGGGATTACCCATATCTGAAGGCAAGGACAAGATTTTTGTAGTGGTCGACAGACTCACCAAATATGCTCACTTTATGGCAATAAATAAAGCATATTCAGTGAAACAAATTGCTGAAATATTTTGCAAAAATATATATAGATTACATGGTTTTACAAAAGTCATTGTGAGTGATAGAGATGCTAAATTCAAGGGTAATTTTTGGAAGGAGTTGTTCAACCACATAGGAACCTACCTAAATATGAGTTCTGCTTATCACCCTCAAATAGATGGACAAACAAAGGTTGTCAATATATATTTGGAGGCCTACCTATGTTGCTACGGTACAGAGAAACAAAATAAGTGGGCTCAATTGTTGCATCTCGCTGAGTGGTGGTATAATTCTACTTATCATACGTTAGCAAAAATGATGCCATTTCAAGATTTGTATGGATATGAGCCCCCAAAATGGAAGGATCTAGCTATTGTCTAGACAAATCTACATGCTATTAAAAGTCAATTAGAATAAACCCAAAAAATCGTCCAAATACTAAAAGAAAACTTGAATAATACGAGGAATCGTATGAAACAACAAGCAGACCGAAACAGAATCGAAAGAGAATTTGAAGTCAGAGAATGGGTGTTTGTCAAGCTCCAACCATACAAACAATTGTCCTTAAAACAAAAAGGAAAAAATAAATTGGAACCAAAGTTCTATGGACCTTATCAGATCAATAAAAAGATCAGCCAAGTTGCATATGGTTTAAGCCTTCGAGAGAAAAGTCGTGTTCACAATGTCTTCCATGTCTCCTGCCTTAAAAGAGTACTAGGCGACCATCAATTAGCACAAACAACACTTCCATCCCTTGATGATGAATGAAGGGTTATTCTAGAACCAGAAGCTATTTTATCTACTAGAGAAAGAAAGCTTCAACGTCTTACAATCAAGAAATACTTGATCAAGTGGAAGGACTTACCAGAAGAAGAAGCTTCTTAGGAGACTGAAGCTGTTAAGTTTAGGTAGGTTCTATGCTAGTGCAATTTATTTATTTTTTCACAGTTAGCAATCACATCAGCATTAAAGTAAACTGTAGATAGAACATGAACATAAATCGCAGAAGACAAGCGAAGACAAGAGGACACAAGATGTGGCGCTAGCCAGGGACAAACTCCAATGTGGGGAAATCCTTGATCAGTTCTTCTTTTATGTTCTTCAAAGTTCAGCAGAGAAAGTGAGAGAGATAATACATTTATAATAGAAGTCAACCCTTTGACTTATCTAGATCAGAGCATAGATCATTTCCTATAACGATGATACATGAGATCAGTTGAAGACATTCTGCTTCAGCTGATTCTCCAAGGTGACGACTTCACCTATCGTAGCGTTGCATTTCTTCCATTTGCTGCACCTTACCGTGTGACACCTTGCTGTACTGTCACATGTGTTGAACCTTGATGACTGAGCTGCTCTCATCTTCATGCTGCTCATCATGCTGCATCTTCCATGGTCTTATCCATCATCAAGATGCCCATGCTCATGATCTCTTTCATCATCATGTTGCCCATGCTCATATCATCATGCATCATTATGTTGCTCATGTTCATGATCTCATTCATCATGATGCTTCCCATGATCTCATTTATCATTATGCTGCCCATGCTTATATCATCATGCATCATTATGTTGCACATGCTCATGATCTCATTCATCATGATGCTGCCCATGATCTCATTTATCATTATGCTTCCCATGCTTATATCATCATGCATCATTATGCTGCACATTCTCATGATCTCATTCATCATGATGCTGCCCATGATCTTATTTATCATTATGTTGCCCATGCTTATATCATCATGCATCATTATGCTGCACTGAGTTCCTCCGAGACTATGAGATCACATCTATGTATGATCAATTACAATCGTGATCAAGATTATGATCATTATCACTCTTCCTTGAAGTATGATGAGACTGCCTCATGTTGTGATGATATAGTCTCCTTCTTTATGTATGTCGAGAATCTATGTTATGATGGAAACTTCTTCCATGGCTCTGTAATACATCTTGTTGAGGTTGTTACAGGTATGTCGTAGTGAAGGTAGTAGTAGATCACATGATGGCTTATCTTCTCTATCCATCCGAGGGCATCATCTTTTATTACATGTATGCCAAGAGGAGGCTGATCTAGATTTTGCTGCTCCTTATATTCGAGGATGCAACTGAACCCTAGATCTATCCCATATGGAAATGCGGATCCATTTTCTTTATGATTGTGGCTTTCATTATATTGGACAGAGTTCCGACATCCATCCTGTAACCTTGACGGTGTGATCATTATAGTGGACAGAGTTCCGACATTCATCCTGTAACTGCTCTTCAAAAACATCAGAAGTATTCGAGTTCTTTATACAGTAATCACTGTAATTTTATTTCAGAGGCATCCGTGATCCTAAACCTCATTGGAAAGATGTTTGAATTGTATACGTATGAATGTCTCCATGACTGCGTATAAAGGTTTCCATGAATAACGTATAAGGTCCAGCATATAAGGTCTCTGTTTGCATCCTCATAAGCCTACGACTTACTGTGGCTAAAGCATCACAGCGGTTAGGGCATCATAACAGTTAGGGCATCATCTTTAGTTCAACGTATCTTCATTGTGTCTCTCCTTCACCAAAAACCCAAGACGTGGAGAGGAGATCACATGAAGAGTGTGCATAAATGACTTCAAGTCCTCTTCCATTTATACTAAAACGTAGATGATGAATAGGCATGTGTATTGGGCTTTTGAGCCTACTCAAGTTGCTGGTCGGCTTGATAATAATTCCATAATCAAAATAAATTCATAACTTGATAAATACTTATCGGAATCAGATGATATTTAGATCAATCCTACACTTCTCGATGAGAGGGATCCAATAAAAATATTAGCTGCCATAAATAATATGGCCCACATGGAGTTTGGCCCTAGTTGCCAATTTTAACACTCTCTCTGAACTAGAGAGAACTCCATCCACTGATCCATATGTCCGACTGTACTATCTCTGCCATCAGTGCCCTGCATTGCTCTGCTAAGCTCTGCTCAGATCTTGCTGGCTCTGCTCAGCTCAACTCTGCTCAACTCTGCTTAGCTCTGTTGGCTCTTCTCAGCTCAGCTGGCTCTGCTCTGCTCTGCTCAGCGCTGCTCAACTCTGCTAGATCTGCTCTGCTCAACTCTGCTTTTCTTAGCTCTGCTGAACTATGAAGAAGAAGAATTGATCGAGAATGTGTCATACCATTCTCCACTGACCTGAAGTTAGTCTCAGAGTGCGTACCACTGGTCCCAGACCAGTCCCAATCGACCCAAAGTTAGCGTCATAGTGGGTACCACTCCTACTACTGGTCCCAGACCAGTATCATCAGTCTCAGAGAGTGTGTTATCACAAAATCAGTACTGATGGCTGCTAATCAGTAAGACCCTATGTAACTATTTCAAACCAGACTTTTAGCTAAGGATTAGCCTCCCTAACCTGAGAGGGCTCTCTCAAAATAAACTACTGATTTATCATTAGGCACAAAGAGGGCTAACTCTTGAAATGGAAATTTAGTAAACATGGTGGTTGGACAGGCAACATAACGTTTCTTCCATTGGGCTCATGGAGTCAAACATCTTTTCAATAAACTATCAACTACTCATTCATGGAAGTCAAGGCATGTAATGTTTAAACACTCAAAACATTTCTCAAATAACCATCAACTTGTAAGTACACACAGGAAGTCTGAGCACTAGGTGAATTCAGAGTGATTGTGTACCTAAAGAGCTGTAAAACATGAAGGACAAGAACCTCAACTAATAAGTATACAAAGGAAGTCTGAGCACTAGGTGAATTCAGAGTGATTGTATACTTATAAAGCTGTAAAACATAAAAGATCAAATAGAACCACAAACATCTTGAGCATTTTAACAAAGTATGAATCTTGAGAAGAATAAGCAGTCTTTCTATTACTGTAAAAAGTCTTGTACATAGGCCAATAAAAACTCTGTTTTTTGCATAAATATCCAACCTTTTTTTACATCAGAGTTTTTCCTATATATAGGAAAACAAAACTAAACTACCTTGAGTCTCCTCCTCCAGCATGAGGGGAGCTCGAAATCCTATCATTAATTGCCTTATCTATATCTAAACCAACTTATTAAATACAAAAGTATTGCGCTGTAAATACATAGAGTCCTAATCCTATTTAAACTCTAATTCTATCTCCTCGTGTGCATGATGCTTTCTTGAGCTTTGACACCTGTACCATTTCTGTAGTGACCGAAATATATTGGAGAGACATTCACTGAACGAGCTGCCTTGGATTCTAGCTGTGCAGATGACTCATTAGTTGGTGAAGATGTGTGTCCTGTTTTCACGGTCCCTGCCTTCCTCAATCTGCTCGAATATAGAACAGCATGTTTGAAATCTTTAATGACCCAATGTAT
Organism: Pinus taeda; assembly: GCA_000404065.3. Taxonomy (NCBI): domain Eukaryota; kingdom Viridiplantae; phylum Streptophyta; class Pinopsida; order Pinales; family Pinaceae; genus Pinus; species Pinus taeda. The sequence continues at coordinate 2,897 of APFE031526724.1, read as the reverse complement.
GTACCGCTGCCATGTTGCTGATGTGGTGTAGGCTGGATTGATGGACATGTGTACCCTTTCAAAAACTCCCGCTCATGAAATCAACTGTCTGTCTGCGTTCTCTTTTAAAAAAAAAACATCATCTACAGCAGTTTCGTAGCGCGCTACAAAACTGCTGTTTCATTTAAAACAGTTTATTTTTTAGCCCGTGGGTTCGTATCATCCAATTTTCGATTCATCCAGAAAGAGGAAAACATGTTTTTTGATTAGGCCCTGGTTAACCATATTATACCAGATTGACACAACATTGCCTACTGAGATTTTCTGAAAGCCAAGCCCAAGGATACCATCAAATTTTGCATATGACTAATCAACTAATTCCCTAGATTGTTCTTGAATATATTGCTCCATATGAGTGGAAAGTGTTGCAAATCTTGTGATATATGCAAGGACGCCCACTTATCTTACATTACGATCATTCCTCTCAATTTGATGGCAAACCTCATCAACAAACTTATTAAATCGAGCTGTAATTCTTGTCTGTAGATCACCAAGCAAGCGGCGCACAAAACCAGCTGCATCAGCCTTCTGCCCAGAGAGATATCGCTCAGTAATCCCATGCATGGAGATACTTCGTAAATGATCAATCTTGTATGCCCTAGTCCACAATTGCATAAAAGTCTTCTCGAATTCCGTCAAGTAATTCTTCGAGATCTTCATTTAGAGCCTCCAATTCCACAGAATTCTAGCTAGGCTTAATGTCATTTCCCTCGAGATCTATAAGACTCAAATCCTCTTCACTATCATCACTGTTGGCTCCATGCTTAGCGCTTGGAGGACCTCCCGGGGGAACAAACGGAAGTATTTCAAACACATGAATGATGCAAAAAATGAACTCTCATCTACAAGCAACGGAACGAAAATAGTGAGCATTTTTGCATATTCTTCAGAGACAGTTGAAGTGTCCGCGCTGCTGGCACTGGAACCAGTAGATCCTTCAAGCTAGACTGTATGATTTCTTGATGCTTTAGTACTAGCACGAAGCTCATTTGCAAACTCACGGCCCTGAGGAACAGCATTAATAATAGCATGATCTTTAGAAACACCTTCACTAATACCAAAACGAAGTTGAATGTCTCCGCATTCTTTTAAAAGCACTGCAACCTGAGCTTGAAAGTCCTGGATTTATTTTAGGGCGATACTGTATTCCCGCTCCCTTGGATGACACGTAGAACACGAGGCATCATCTCTATCACCCGTTTTTCTTCGTGGCAACATATACATGCTTTATAAGGTCCCGAAGCCTATCAACATTGCTGCTGTCTGGGAGTTGATGATGTGGATCGAAGTCTTTGAATTATATTTCTGTTGCTTTCTGATTGCCACCTGTAATTGACCCACAATGCATGTCTGCATAAGGCTCATCCCCCGTGAGGAGTTCCCAAAAAAGTGTTTCTTGATCGCTGCCTGTCACCCGTGTCAAACATACAAGCTGACACACCAAAGTCACCCAGTTTAACTGCACCACCAGAGTCAACGAGGATGTTCCCAGCCTTCACATCACGATGAATATGTCCTTGCCGATGAAGATACTCCAGAGCATTAAGTGTTTCCTTTAGAATTATAGCAATGGCATACTCTTCAAAACCATCTGGATAAGCTATTTTCATTATGTGCAAGCATGAACCTTTTGCCATAAAAGGAATTACTACCCCAAAGGCACCGGTCAACAACAAATGAACAATATGCCTTGATTACATTTGGATGATCTATTAAGCTCATTGTTTGAGCCTCACGACGAATATCGTCCTGTGATAATGCTTCTTTCTTTGCAGAAGGCATTTTCTTCAAAGCAAGCTGTGCAGCATCTTTGAGTTGGATTACTTTTACACGCTCCCACAGGGGAGGAAGCCCTTGCAAAAGATTGCGCACAACATATTCCGGAGATTTTGCTTGCCTGAAAAATGAATGCTTCAACAGTTTCTCTGCAGTTGGACGTTTTGTTTGATCTTTCACTAGGCACATAGCAATCATTTCTTTGAAAGACTTTGAGAACTTTTTGTCTCTATCATAATCAAGCCCAGGTGGTGCATTTTTTGGTGCTTTACCTTTGACAAGTCCATATCATCAATCTTACAAACTGGTCGATGTGGATCTCTCATATTAACAAGAAGATTTTCACACTTCAAATCAAAGTGGACTACGCCCCTTTCATGCAAATATTCCATGCCAAATGCAACATCCATAGCTAAAATCAATCTTTTGCGCTGATGAACAGTTTTATCCTTCTCGCATAATACTTATATTTTGAATTCATGAACGAAGACAAAATATTTGGACCATATAAGATAAATCCATGTTTCTGCAAGTAAGTTCCTATCTGCCCTAACATGCTCAACTTGCCCCCGACTAAGCATCTCTGACTTCTTCATTGCATAATTTAACCTCTAACATTGGTCCATGAAAGCATGATGTGCAGCTACAGCAGTTTCGTAGCGCGCTACGAAACTGCTGTGTGATTTTTAAAACACAGCTTCAAGTCAAAAATTCAACTCTCTTGATCTTACCTTTGCTTTAAAATCTTTTCAGTGATAACAGTGGCTCCACTTGGGATAGTGTGCCCTTGTGGTTCACTAAGAACCTATAGTTCAAGTGCCTTATTCTTTTATGATAAACGAAAATTTATTTGACAAACATCGCCATCAAGCTCTTGGGCCTTCACCTCGGGCTTAAGCTTGATAATCACTGTAGGAGAAAGGAATCTACATCTACTAAAAAAAATGATCAATCAACCTTGAGCTTATTTTCATTTTCCTACCTACCTACCCTAACAATTCAAATTTCTTTCAGCTCAATCAATGTGAAATTTCCAATGTAGCCAATCCTCTGTTTTATCTGATATCTGATTTCTTTGACTG